>JAHSPW020000003.1:28756397-29061397 GCA_019985065.2 Arctostaphylos glauca | reverse complement strand
ACAAGAAATAATTAGAGACGTTCTAGTTCTCTCCTTCTCCCCAAAAAGATTCTCCTAGCTAGCAATAATTTTTCTCTCTAGGGTTTTCATATACGAACCCTAGGATTTGCAATGTGATATCAAAGAGTGGGCTCTAGTAGTCTTCTCTACGCGACGAGGATAGATGACGGTGTTTAGATTCTTATTCGTGGGTTTAGTTTGTACTTGTAGAGCGGGCCTTAGTTCATCTATCTTGAAAATCTCGAAGTATTCCGCTGCACTTCATTATGTAAATCTTCTGTGATTTACATGCTTTCAATCAAGAGTTAACAGTTTTTATTATACAAAGTTACTGAAATATTCTTCTATTAAATAATTTTTAATCGTCTCTTGTGTTTTAATAGAAGTGTGTTTCAGTAATTTTGTATAATAAACACAAAAAAAAAAAGAGTGCAAATGGACAAAACATGTGTGAAAATCAAATCCAAGGAAATTATTCCTGTACTGTGTGGTAGTGGCATAAAATTATGCAAAACCAATGCTGTGACATCTATATATGTTTTTGACTCCTAGCCTAGTGCTCTTTCTTTTTTCTGATTTTCTTGGGTTTGTTTTGGTCCCTGAATCCTGTATTTGGGTTGGTATCTTACCATCTTTTTGGGGTTCTTTAGGGGTTTCTCTTTTTTTAATATATTCTTCTTTAGCCCTTAAAAAAAAAAAAAATTTGTTTTTGACACTGGAACTATACTCCCATGTACTGGACATCATTGGGAAAAACAATGTATCTCCTTAATTCAAATATCCAATTTCTGTGTCATTAGGTCTTTCTTTTGTGTGTGTATTTTCTTCATTACAAATTCACATTCAAAAACCATAGCATTGTCTTGAAATTGTGAAGGGAAAATGCAAGCTATAGGAAAAAGATAGTTAAGCATTGTCTAATTTTGCCATCTTCTGCTCTTCCTTATATTTTTCCTTGTATAATTTCTTCATAAGTTAAAGATCCAAACTCCACCTACTATACGTACGAAAGTAAATGTTGTAGCTTGTTTATCAGAACACGAAAAATGTACTTCCTCCGTCCCGGTTTGTTTGTCCACTTTTTGACTTTTAGATGTCCCAAATTGTTTGTCTAATTTTAAAGTTGACTTGTCAAAATTTCCCTAATGCCCTTCATTTTTTAAAAAATCATGGTTTGGAAAACGTAAACTCTCATTTAATGTTAAAAAAGTTAAGGGTATTCTTGGAAAGTAAAATTTTTTAAGAGTAATGATTATGTTTCCTAAATAAGTTGGAATTTCGAGAATTGACAAACAAATTGGGACGGAAGGAGTAATATTTTCACATTGACATCTGAGAGGTTATACTTTGGAGTTCTGTTTTGTTCATCCTTTACTACATGGGACTACTTGAAGATCCCACTTTGATGATTAAATTTATTTACCTTGTTCTAATTAAATTTTTTAGTAATCTAAAAAAAATTGAAGTCAATTGGATATTGGTAATTGCTCGACTTAAAAACCTAATTTTCTACTTCAAAGATTTTAATTTTTAAAACTTAAAAAATTATATTTTTAGGTCAATTATTTACCGATTTCTGATTGAGTTGAAATTTTTTTGTGACGACTAATGAAATTAATCATAAATAAAACAGACGATTTTGATTGTCGAAATGAAATCTCTAAGTGATCCAAACGAAGGAGAGTAAATAAAATTTGCTCATCATAGGGTGATAAAAAATGAACTCTATCTTTTGTAAAAGGTAGAGTATTATGGCTCGATTTAGCTTGTGGTAGTTTTTGACTTATTTGAAGCTCAAATTTGTTGTCCATTTGTTTGTGAATAAGTCTGGATTCATTTGAGTTTTAAGGCAACATGATCATGACAAGACTTTATCTGAATGCAAAACGATGAAATTGTCCCTGTAAAGGTTGGATGTAATTGGGTTTAAGAGACCTTCAATAGCATTTTCGTAATTATACCTATCAAGTCAAACAAAAGGCGATCAAAAAAATAATATCGTTCAAACTGTTTTCACTTAATTAAGTTGCTTAGTGCAATATAATTAATAGATGATATATAAGCAATTCTTTGGAATTTTTTTTATCTTGGCAAAAGAGAAAACTATTAATCAAAGGAATAAAGTTATATTGATTGAACAGACTTCAAGCAATAAATATTCAAAAAAACGAATATCAATTATGTTGGAATTTACTCCGACGATAACCGTATGCTACTTAAAACTAGAAAACACCACAAGTTATGTTCAAATACGTATGTACCCATGTTAGTTAGTGTATTTATTGTTCTACCCTTGTTATTATGTTCAAAAAAATCACACATTTAACATTAAAATGTAAATCAATAAATGAACTGTGTGCTGTCATTTTTAAAGTTAAAATTGTAATTTAATAATAGGTTCAGTAATTTTGTGCATAGTACAAATTAATACAATGCTTATATCTCATCCGTCAATATTGCAAGCTCTAAAAATCCGAGCGTCTTTGTGAACACACCACTCTTGTATCCCGATTATCGAGTCGTAATTTATTTTCTTTATCTTTTAGATAGTTTGTATAGGATTTATCTGGAAAAGAATTATGTTTAAACATATATCGAGTATTTGAGTGCAGTAAAATAGTGACGTTATGATCTAAGGTATCAAAAAATATTTTTGATGTTTGTCGCAATGATAAAGCAGTTGTAGTGGAATAACAGTTGGTATTTCGATCATATATTTTGATTCGATGATGCAAATTCAAGTAGGGATGACAATAGGGCAGATCGGGGACGGATTTGACCATCCCCATACCCGATCCCTTAATCCTTAATCCTCCTCCATCCCCTTCCCATTTCCCAAACGAAAAGTGAACCCACCCTCCATCTCCATTCCAAACGAGGATCGGAGATCCCCACTCCTCCTCGTTTTTGTTACTAGGGGAAAAAAAAAAAAACTCATCTCATATAAAAGGTAATTACAAATCTACAATCACAACTCAATATCCCACACGATTGGATTTGATCTTGTACCCTTTACATCCTTTTCAATATTGTTTTTTCTTGCTTCTTAATTGAACTTGATAAAGAGATTTATTCATATTAATATACAATTATGGCACGACGGAAACATGCTAAAGAGTTAAAATGTCATGCATAGAATAATTCCTAACTCTAACAACTTCTCACATGCAATTCCACTAATAAAGGGGTTAAAAAGTAGGCAACCTTAATGTAAAATTGTAAATACTTGTTTCTATGAAGGAGTTAAAAGTAAAATAAAATCTATTTAATAATTATTTTAGGACGGATTGGGGAACGGGACGGATCGATTCGGATTGGACGAAACATCCCTAGATTCAAGTTGGAGTGGAAATATAGCTCAAAGTGGTAGAACTTTGTGTGAATATAAATTTTTCAATTGAGAATTAGTTTAGTTAACCTAAAATTGATCCAACGGGTTTTTGGCGATATATAATGACCTAAAATTGATCGTCAAATTGAGGCGGGAACCAGAAGCTATAAATATGCGCACAATCTACACTTTCTGACCATTTCCAATGTCGTATTATCTCTATTGTGCCAAAAAATATCCCTAACATCTACGGAGAGATTTAAGAGTGTTTCTCTGATGAAAGTTGGAGTTTTGCTTACATTTATGGATCTCTAAGCGTATTCAAGATCTCTAAGCGAGCGTCATTGCTCTTTTTACTTTCATTTGAATAAAGCCCGAGGGTGAGAACCCATGCAAGACAACTCTTTAGTGGATATTCGGGAGGCAAGCAAGAGACTCATGAATTCAAGGCAACAGTAGTTAAACAATGGGTGTGGTGAACGAAGATTCGGCAAGGAGATCTTAGAGTGATTATGAAGATTCAAGTCATAACGAGATTGCTTATGAGCAATGAGTATAGTGTTGTTGGCTCAAATATTCTCCAGAGCTAAATTCGTGAGTGAGCGTGCCAGAAAAGGCTAGTAATTATCATTTTCAGAAAAAAATTTAAGTGTGATAGTTGAAATTACTAACAATTATCAGACATTTATGTTATCTATTTTCTTATGTCAATTTAGTTGATTTTCTTAATTGTTGATTCGTAGAGTCCTAAAACTAGAAAGATAAGATTAACAATCACAATGAATGTGAAACGAACTGACTTGAATGATAAATTTGAGGGTAATAAACTTACATTCGAGGGTTACAAAAGATCCAATTTGCTTTGAACTAATTTGCTAATTGAACTACCCCTTTTGTTACGAGCTATGGCAATAACAAAGTACAACTACGGATACAACTAATGCTACTGCTATGAATACGCTAGTACAAAAAGAAAAAGAAAGACAGGTATGAAAAATGAATAGGTTTCTTGGGGATTGTCCTCTTTTCCTCTTCACTCTTTCTCCTATTTATAGATTATCAAGAGTTTGGCACCTTTTCTTCCTTGAATTTCTTGCCGGAATCTTCAGACATCATTTCTCCTTCCATGTAGGGCTAGATGACGATCGGTATGCTTGGCCATGTTCTCCTTCTCTTCCCGCATTCATGATTAATTTACGTCTCCTCACATTTTTCTCCTTCATATGTGAGAATACATGATAGTTGGGATAACTGCCCATGTACATGAAATGCCATTGCTTTGCATTCTGCACACACCAAAGGACAAAATTCAATTTTGAACTTCATGGGTTGAGCTCGATGCGTCCAAAACTATGTCTGAAGACACCCTCAGAATAGAACTGAGAAGACAGTAACTCTGAATCTCCTTTGAAAGAATCCTAACACTCTAAACGCATCGTCTAACCTATCGTGACTAAACACAACAAAGGTTGCACTTGATTACAAAACTCAACAACCTCATATCATGCTCTCTTGTATAACTTGAGAGACGACATCTGACTTGCTCGCAAGAAAATAGATTGATGAGCTACGACAGGCAAAAGGTGTGTACCCTCGCAAAGGAAGTTTCTGGAACCAGAGAAGCAGGAGGTGGAATTGCAGATGTGATATTGAAAACCCTCCCTTGAGTATATCCTCCTGAATAGGTTTGTCCCCCTGTCTGGAACATTAAGTAGGTGCCAAAAGGTTCGCTCCCCGTTCAACCCAAGAACCTTGACCCAAAGTGGTTCGACGGAAGTAAGATTGTTGTTGCTCACGTTCTTGTCCATATTTTGACCGTTGCATAGATCCTGTATAACTATACACTCTTGTCCCTTGAGGACAACTCCTTGCCATATGGCCAGCTTGGCTACAAATGTAACAAACTTTTTGCGAAGCGGTACGTTGACTATGAACGTGACCGAGTTGGTTGCATTGATGACATACAATCGTAGGTGTAGGGGTGTCACTCCGAGTGTCCAAAGAAGTAAGTGCCCTAAGCTTCAACTGGCTTGGTGAAGGTAGAAACTGCTCCCGCTGTCGTTTATGCCTTTGACTCCCTGCACTTCCCGAAGAAGAGGAGACCATACTAACATTGGGTCGCCTCGGCTCCCGAGCTCTTGAGTTCCTCTACGCATCTTTCGGTAACTCGATGCTTCTCGCTCACTCTACAATCTCTGCTAATCTCATTTTATACTAGCTCACTACAAGCCTCTTCACCAAGAAGTGAAGACCTCTCTCGAAACATCGACATTTCCTTGCTCTGAAGCCACTAACTCTGGCGTGAAACGGGATAAGGATTGAAATCTCGACGCATACTCAGAAACGGTCAAGGTGCCTTGCTCAAACTTCTCAAACTGCTCTCTTAACTATTCACAATAAGGCTTCAAAAAGTACTAGTCTTAAAAAAGAACCTCAAACTCTGTCCATGTATGATTCTTTGAATTGGGCTTATTAGCATGGGCTGCCATCCTAGTTGCTCTCCTCGCATCTTTTCTCGCCTCAAGGATCGATTCCCACCATTCATTAGCTTCGCTTGTGAGTTGACAAGTCAACAATCACCGATGCGTTAAACAACTTACGAATCTCAGCAAGCCAATGGTTGGCTGCGAAGACGTCACCACTCTCTCTGCTAAACTGAGGTGGACTGAGGCTACAAAACTCTCTCATCATGTCAATAGCCCAGCTATTCAAACTGGCTCTATTGGCTAGATTCAACAAATTAGTTTCGACAAGTGCAACAAACTCTCTCGCAAAATTCCCCAGAATGACTGGTGGCTCTATGTTCTATTCTACTCCCTCGCTTAGCTCCTCATCAATAGATACCTCTCCCTATTGACTCATGACATCCTCAAGAGGTATCTCACAGTAATAGCCTCGACCTCGGCCTCGGGGCCCACCCAATCTCACTCCATGTATAGGAGGCATTACGCTATCATAATAAGAAAGACAGAAGTAAGATCAAACAATCATCGTCACAACAAGGCCAATACCTATAATAAATTCCCAACATGAGTCAACAACAACTACACATTACTCTAGTTATATGGAATGCAATGTCAATGCATGTCATGTCCACAAGCACACACAAGTGATATATAAACGCAGCGAGTTTGAACCCATGAGACTAAGTGTCTCCTCACGGTCTTGAGGTATTCTAATATATAGATCTAAAAGTATACTAAGGGCTACTCATACTGTGTCTCCTTCTTAAATCACAATTTGGTATAACGTCTCATGATAGGAAAAAGCCCACATCAACCTAGAGATTAAGGGAACTCCTCACGATACCAAAGTAGGGAGAAATCATTCCTCGAAATATTATCATGACAATAAACTTAGGGGAGAAATGACCTCTCACACGACAGTCCGACAACGTCTCTCAAACCCAAAGTCAACCATAAGGATTGCCCCTTAATGAAGTCTCAACCTTAGTGCAAGAGAAACAAGTCTCGACGACATGTCAAAAAGAATGGTCCCAATACTAGATAGTTACATTTCTAACATGCATTTCATAATTAAAACAAAACTTTTCTTGTTTCAAACGTTCTGTTGAATTTCATTAACCTCTATAATGCTCAAGGTGGATAATCAAATTACTAGGAATATCATCTTGCATAACATTTCCATCCACAATTATGCATAACAATGCTCAATACCTAAAAGTATAAATCCGGACCAAACAAGGAGGTTGCTCAAGAGACCACCAAGTTGCTCGAGCGACATCAACACAGTGATGGGCGCTCGACAAGTCGCTCAAGGGACTATAAAATAGTAGGTCTCGCTAGACAAGTCGCTCGATCCATCACTCAAGGGACACTAAAAATACGTTGCTCGAGCGACCTTTACGAGTTTAGAAATCTGTAGATCGCAGAGGTCGTTCTCAAAAGTTCCAAAACCAACACTTACACTACCAAATTATGATCTAAACACGAGAACACATTCAATATAAATCTCATACACTTAATAAGAGTGAAATACCTCTACTTTGAAGTTCTATTGCGAGAAATGAAGCTCCCGAGCAAACCCTAGTTTCCAAATGCTCCTATAACTCTAAATCCATGTCCTCCGAACAATTACACGCATACAAGCTCCGAAGATCCACCAAGCACAAAGGAGACATGCATGATCTCCAAGGAATTTAGTATTCGAGCAAGACATTTTCGGATTCGGGGTTGAGGGAGTGAGAAGGGCATGAGAGAGGTGAGAGAGCAAGAAGGGGATTTTTCTATTTTTTGACTGAGGAAGTGAAAACCTCTACCAAAAATTTGATGTTTTACTCAAGTAATGGGTCCAAAATTCCACTAGCAACCCTCACAACATGTATGAATCGAAATCAAGCCCCGTGGCTAAGGTTCTACTACATAAAAACCCCAAATTAATGACATGCTCCACGTCAATTTTCACATACCGTAAAGCATTTGGAACATTTAATTTAAAAACAAAAAACTTTTGGGGTCTTTACACCCTCTCCTCATTGAAAGAATTTCGTCTACGAAATTAGGTAAAGTCTGTCGACACCAACGCACTCAACAACGCTCACTCTAAGAGGTGACTACATATGTAACTTTGAAGTAGGTGACTATACCGAGTAGTCAAAGCCTGTTCAAGCACGAAAAACACTGGAGGTATTACAAGCTCCATGAATTTATAGTCTCCTAAATTTCATAGAAGCTCATTGATTCGAATAAATAGGATCAACCAAATCTCCCTCGAATTCTGCCTATAAGGACCCAGAAAATTTTGAATTTTTAAAATATTTATTTGAAAAATTATTTGCGGGATAATTATTCGATTTATTATTATATGTTTCGGATTTTAGTTATAAGACCTGAGCCTGGGGTCTTTTGTTTTATTCCGCGCGCGTCTCTTTACGTGGGAGCCCATTGGGGCGGGGGGCGCTTAAAATCAGATTTGGGCTTGGAAAGGGGAAAGCTCACCCCATTTCTCCTCATCTTACTCTCTCTCTACCATAACTTTACCTTCTCTCTAATCTTACCACCAATCTACTCCACCATTTTCAAATTCCTTCGAGATATAGGGAGTTTGCATCGTGCTTGATGTGGAATTGAAGACATATCGTGATTTGGTGCTTGGGGAGTTCGGATTCGAACCTTGGAGGATCACCAGAGCTAGGGCTTTCACCCATTGATCAAATCCATCATTTTGAAACTTGAAGTAGGGATTTCTACCTTGCATTATGTGTCTATGATGTGTTTTGGTCCATATTTCGTGCATATGTTGTAGACTTAGTGTGATTTGGAGAGTTGGGACGATTTGGAAATCGCGCAGAAATCTACAGATCGCATAGTGGCGTTCGGACTGGAGACCTGGGCGTCTGGCCCAGGAGTTTTGGCAGAGAGGTGGTATTTTGGGCGTCTGGATGGGACTACCTGGTGTCCGGACGGGACCGAACGAGAATGTCAAACTCTCTTTTGACTGTGTAGTTATCTTGTATTATGCCTTGAATCATCTTTTATTTGGTAGTTTGACATGATCACGGGGTATTAGTGTGTTTGTTTTGATTGAATGGAATATCGTCGAATAATTTGATCATGGTATGAATATGCATAACATATGCAAATGTTGTTATTGAACAATATAAGTAAAATGCTAGCCTCCATCGAGTGTGGTGCTAGGAAAACTATGGATCTAGTTTTTTTTTAAAAAATGTGCTAGGAAACGCCATGAATTGGCTTGGCTAACCTCCGTTCAGAGAAGTGCTAGGACACAAATTATGACTATCGATTGATATGACTTGACAACTTGACTAGTCTCCATTGGGAGAAGTGCTAGGGTATAATCTATCTTGATAGCACTTGGTCATATTTGACTAGTATCTCTTTTGGCGATGAGTTGGTAGTAGAACATGGTTGTAACACTTGTATCGGTGAACTATGGATATTATGGAGAATTCCTCATGTGTGTTCCCTTATTCATGTTATAGTGCTCAATACATGGAAGTATTGCATTGCCATACAATATTCATAGTGCATGCCATTTCATCTCATATGCACATAGCCTTGGCATAGATTTTTCCTACTGGACTTGTAGCTCAACCCTTATATCTTTCAGGTACCGTACCGGAGGAATAGCATGGAGTGAGTAATGTGCATAATGTAATATCTTTTGAAAAGCAAATTGAAGAAGTTATTTAACATCTTTATGAACTCATTTTTTTGAAAGATGTAATGTAACTTCTATTTGTATTTTTAGTTGATGATGTATGGGACCTTCTACCCTTTTCAGGTCATGAGTAATGTATTTTGGGCTGGTAGTGCCCCTTCCTTTTAAAAATTGTCGGATACTTACTATTTTGGAGTACCACATCTATAGAATATTCGGGTTATTGAATTGCGTTTAGTGGGAATTTTGTAAGATAAATCGTGTTTTATAATATTGAGAAATCAAGACCTGACACTGCCAGCGTATGAGTTTCCTGCAAAATAGACCGTAAAGAAAAACTAGGAAGAAACAGATTAAATGTTAAACCATGTGAACTATTCAAATAATTCGAGCGCAAAATTTTCAATGAAAAAGTCCCAAATGGATGAGATACATGCAGATGTGCTTGGTCTACCAGAGAGACCGCAATGTGATCATAACCAGAGTGGCCATCATCCCTCGCAAAAAAGTGATCAATAAGAGGCAGAGGAAAGTGGTATTTTCTAAGATTCCAAGTAAGGGCCTTCTGGTGTTGGCCCGCAACTTTCGCTAATTGATTTTCATGGTGATCATCTTGAATGAAGGAGATCACAATGGGGTAGATTTTAGTTTCACCAACAAAGCGTTTGTCAATTCCTTGTGGGGAATTTTGAGTTCTTTTAGTGGAGGTTGGACATTGGACAAAAAAGTTTGTGATTTGTCGAGTGGTTGTGGCTCAACAATGGGCACCTCACATTTCGTGCCCGCAACTTCTTGTACGAGGGGTGGGTGCAAATACTCCACATTGGAAGAATTTAAAATTCGGCCTCTTCACATTGAGGCTAGTGTCAAGAGGATTAGGGATTAACGAAGGTACACTTGAAGGACTCGTTAGCAGTTTGTCAGGAGGTAGCTTTTCAAGAGTGGATTCCCACAGAACTTTGAACAGCATAATTTTCTGGTGATCATCTAAACTCAATGAGGTCACAATGGCGTAATTTTCAGCATCACCCAAGACAACATATGTCAAATTTGAAGGTGGTGGTTTAAGGTCCATCTTAGATGGTAGAACACTAAAAAGAAGTGCTTTGGGGTTGATCGGGGGTAGCTATTCAACTGTGGCTCCCAACATGTCATTTCTCATAACCTCTACTTCTCCGAGGTGAGCATAAATATACTCCACCTCTTCTTCAACAATGAGGCACCCTTCGAAAGGATCGGGGGATAGATGAGAGTCCGGATGCTCTTGGACTAATTTATCAATGAGGTTTAGGTCACGAAACTCATCATTATCCCCGACTTGAATTGCATCATTCAACATAGCGCTCAATTGAGTCATTTGGGAATGAAAGTCCCCAATGACTTGCATTTTCTACTCAATAATGTCGGATTGTTGCTATATGAACATCTCTAATGTGTCCTCTGAGCTTGGCTTATGAGCTGACTGGTATGAATCAGAAACCACAAAAGGTTCATAAAGAGCAGATTATTGCCAATTGTTAGGCGAGTGCCATAATGGGTCCTACCATCGAGAATATGAGCCCTGGGTTTGGAAAGTGGATGGGTATTAATAGTCCCTCATGGTCCTTGTAGGTTGAACACTATTGGCCCCCATATAGGGCAGTCATCGAATTGTTTGGGAGGTTTTGAGTTCAATAAAAATCTGTTTGTGTGGTCTCAAGTGTAAACACTCATCTAGCAAAAAATCTCTTCCCAACAAAGATAGATAACGAGAAAGGACAAAAAAATAATAATTAAACAACTATAAATTTACGTACCTTGCCTTAATTGTTCCTCGATAATGACGCCAAAAATATGATCGACTAGCAAAATAGACGTGGTTGATACACTGGCCAAATCAGTATTTAATATAAAACTAATCCTTACCTCAAGAATGTAGAAAACTACTAGAGCGGCAAGACAGAATATCAATCTATGAGGAACAAAAAGGAAGGTTGCCATGAGACTTATAGTTTTAGCGTTTCGGATGCTAACCTCAAATTTGGAAAGATTTAGATGTCAAAAACTACAAACAACTGAAGAATTGATTCAGTAAAGAAAGTAGGCTAGATCTTCGGTGTCTGTTCAACCTAAATTTTGGTAGTCAACATCTCCTCTTTAGTAACTCAATCAAGAATTCAGGTCAGAGAATCATGATCGGAAGACTTTTTGATGAAAATAATTTAATTCGAAAGATGTGTTCTTAAATTAATTTTCTTGTTCAATAAATGTTAGGTCGTCAAATCGAAAGAGGACATTGATCCAAGTATCAGATGTACCGAATTAATGTGCGACAATTGATCAGTTGCCTAACACTCATTGTTTGGTTCAAAAATAAGAATTCGAATCAATTTAAGAACAAACAGTGAAAAATAATTGAGAAGATGTTGAAAATCTAGATCACCCAATGAACATCATTCTTGGATCTTGCCTAAAAGATTTAGCCTAACATATTAAACGCATAAATTAATTAATTAATTGAAAACATAGGGTCCATTTGGACTGTAGTATTTATTAAATTTTTTTTGTCCTTATGTGAATTTTTTTTGTAATTTTTTATTTTTCGTCAATGTTTTGTGATTTATTGGTTCATCTCGGCAAGAGCTTTCAGAAAAATTATAAATAATTGGCCAAATTTGAAAAACATTCAGAGAAAATAAAAATAAATAAATAATAGTGTTTTTTTTTAATTTATTTGTCTTCTTTAACGATATTTTTTTAACTTTTGAATATAATTTTATACTTTTTAGATTTCTTTCATCAAGACGGACCAATAAACCACAAAACATTGAGGTTAAAATTATAAATGTAAAAATAATAATAATAATAATGAATAGAGACAAAAAATAAATTATAATAAATTAGTTAGGCCAATGGGAGCCATAATGCCAGAAATTAAATAGATCTTATTTGAAGAAATTCTGAACGAATCTTGAATTTAAAATTGTTGTAACTAAATTTTGTAATTGAAATCTGGAAGAAAAACTAGGAAGAAAACTAATAGGAAAACGCTAATTGGTGAATGAATAAATCTAACCCTCCTAGGTTCTTAAATAAAAGAAACCTAGGAAAAAAAAAGAAGGAAAAATTACCTAATTCTATAACTAAACTAAATTACATAATTAAAAATAGAATAAAGCAAAGATTTTAGAAATCTATTAACATTCGCAAGCCTGATCGATTAGGCTTCACCTCTAACCGGTCACTCAAAATGACTGAAAATTTATCATTTCCGTAACTTTCATAATTCACATTTTTCATTTTCATTTAACCATGTGTAACAATCACAATCTCCGTTCTATCATGCTGCATCATACAATTGTGATTCATAATATATATGACATAGAGTTCCACACAATCCCAACAATCAATGAAAATTTAACAATCAAAGCATAAAAATGACAAACACTATAGAGTGTTAACCATCAATTGATGCATGTGAATAACCACCTGCCAAAGTGTCACTTATCAATCACTCTGCCGCATTTCACGATGAGCTCATCTCATATTCATTTTTGGTGTTAACCATCAAGAGATGATTTGACAATTCAACCCTAAGGGCTACTCATACTACGACTCATTCTCAAATCACACACCTCACAATAGGACAAAACCAACATCATCCTAGGGATCAAGGGAACTCCTCATGACACCAAAGTAGTGAGCATTCTATAATTTCAACAGACCTTCTCTTATTTCAAATGTTTCGTCAAATTTCATTAACCTCTATAATGCTCAAAGTGGACAATCAAATTACCAAGAATATCATCGTACATAACATTTCCATCCACAATTATGCATAACAATGCTCAATACCCAAAAGCATAAATCTGGATCAAACTAGATGGTTGGTCAAGGACATCAACACAGTGATGGTCACGCGACAAGTCGCTCAAGTGACTATAAAATTAATAGTAGGGTTTGCTAGACAAGTCGCTTGATTCGTCGCGACCTGCAACTCGAGCGACCTCTGCGATTCCAAAAATCTACAAATTGCGGCATTCATTCTCAATAGTTCCAAAACCAACACTTGCACTACCAAATTATGATCTAAACACAAAAACACATTCAATACAAGTCTCATACACTTAATAAGAGTGAAATAACACTACCTCGAAGTTGTATTGCGAGAAATGAAGTTACCGAGCTTCCAAATGCTGCTAGAACTTGAAATCCATCTCCTCCGAGCAATTACACGCATACAAGCTCCGGAGATCCACCAAGCATGAAGGAGACACACATGATCTCCAACTAATTCAGTATTGGAGCAAGGCATTTTCGGATTAATTTTGAGGGAGTGAGAAGGGTAGGAGAGAGATGAGAGAGCAAGAAGGGAATTTTTTTTCTTTCTTTGACTTAGGAAGGGAAAACCTCTTCTAAATTTGATGTTTTACTCAAGGAATGGGTCCAAAATTCCACTAGCACCCCTCACAACATGTACGAATCGAAATCAAGCCCCATGGCTAAGGTTCTACTATAAGAACCCCAAATTCATTACATACTCCACGTCAATTTTCACATACCGCAAAGCGTTCTGAACATTTAATTTAAAAATAAAAAAATTTCCGGGTCCTTACATTGGTGAATTCTACATTTAACAATCCTAAAATCACAAATTTATTAATAAAAAATATAAAGTAATTATTACAATAAAATAACGTATGAAGAAACTAATTCGACAAACTAAACTAAGGTCCGTACGTGTTTGACTTGATTTTTTAAAAATAGATTTACCACCTCTGAGTGGTGATGAGGTATCAACCATTATCTATGTTCCATGATACAACGGTTGTATGCAATATCGGCTACACCACGCGCTAAAATTGGAATCAGAAGAAGAACAAGAAGTTTGTACTCTTATCTTTGATATCAGAAGAAGAACAAGAAGAGTAGGCAAGAAAAGTTCAAGCTGATAATAGGCACAACAAAAAAAAACCACATCTTATAATGAACGAATATGAACAAATTTAAAGATGAGGAAGAATTTTCAATTATCAACAATTAGTTGGCATTGCATAGGTTACACCTCTTAGTATCCTAGAATAAGCCTCATAAGACTATTCAATAGCCACACAACCCTTCAAACTTATGGGTCAAACAAACATGGCTAGGTGCTAAATCCAAGCCCATGTCCAAACCAAGCAACCAACCAAGCCGAGCCAAGCCAATTCCCAAACTAAATCACTGACCTTGCTACCCCTGCCCCAACCAGATTTGGGCTGGCAGCAATGAGTTTCAGGCGCCCACACACGGTAAATTGGGCTAAAGCTCTTTTACCGCAGACTGCTCCCATTTTAAAAACTTTGGAATCAAACTTATGGGTCAAATAAACATGGCTAGGTGCTAAATCCAAGCCCATGTCCAACCAAGCAACCAACCAAGCCGAGCCAAGCCAAACCTAAACTAAATCACTGACCTCACTGTGCCCCTGCCCCAACCAAATTTGGGCTGGCGGCAATGACGTTCATGCGCCCACACACGGTAAATTGGGCTGAAGCTATTTTACATAGATTGCGGATCCCATTTTAAAAACTTTGGAATTATTCTCTTTAAAGGTTAACCTGAACCAACGAGGGACAAACGTGTTCTTCACCTTTTCTACCATGCCTATTTGAGAAATTGATAGTGAATTTCTCATATAAAACGTAATGAATTTTGTTTAATTTCTTGATTATTTAAACCCTTAATTATGAGTATACAAACCTATTAGACTCATCTCAATTGGACGTGTTTGGGTCACCCTTTAATTTTGGCTAAAAAATGCCGAAACCAATTGAACAACAATTTATTTTTCCATCAAGTTTTGTACCTTCATAGTTACCAAAGAAAGGAATAAACTAAACATATAAACAGTAATAGAGGTAGAAAGCAATTAATATAGTCTCAGGAATTAAGTTAACAAGTACATATTAAGTTGACAAGTACATAGGGTGAACCATTAAAAACATGCTCACCGTGTATGTATTGGTCATTATATATAATTATATAAGTTTATTTATGTGTGCTAGAGTGCACGCTCTATATTATTATCAGGGTTTCCATGTTGGCTCACAAAAGTTGGTGCTGTGCCTTCACTTCCACTGCCCTTTGCTTCTTATCTAGGGTGCCCCTCATGCTGTCATAAATAAATATCGAGTGAGTCAAAGCCAAGTAAATACATTCATTTGAAACCTACTTAAATAAGCAAAGATGGAAGGATTTTCGAACAAAATGCTTAATGAAATTTTTTACGACTAACCCGGTCATAAAAGATAGGTTCGACATCAAAGGTGGCGTGTGTTTCTGCGATCGAGCCATAAATCATCGTTGATGACCCGCCAATATATTTGGAAAATCCATGAGAACCCTCTATTTCAGGGAGGAAATCGAAGAAGTCATCAGTGACAGGGGTCTGATTCGAGGCACTGCTATGCGAATCTGCTCCGAATATAGCGTTGCTCAAGTGACAGGGTATAGGTCGTAGATAGTTTTGATCCCCGGTAGCATTTGAGGTTGCGTTCAGGTAAGCACCATTGTATATAACATTGTTACTTCCATTACCTCCTATTTGCTCCACATTGGTTTGGATTGAAGAATTATTTGGGAGAATATTATTATTACCCCCAACACAATTTGGTACGATGTGAGACTGTGACTGGATCAATGGAACTGAGTACTCTCCTTCTTTATATCCCATGAAATTGTTACCTGGCGTTGAGTATATTCCAGGACTTTTTTGTTGCCCCCAACTTTCTTGGACCTGAGATGTGATCTGAGGGTGGCTAGATGATTTCCTTACTAACCGAGGCATTGATCCAAATTTTCTTGAACCAAATTTGTTTGGGGAAACATTACTTTGACCACCCGAAATATTTGATTTGCGCGTTTCTGGGGCACGCCAATTATCGTTACGACATTTCTGAAGAAAGACAAAACAAAATCAATTCAAAAACAGAAAATTTATCACAAAATCATGCTACAAAAATATGATAAAGTTCTATACGTATTTAATTCTTCTCCCTTGATTGTAAAACGAATAAAATAACCTTGGTACAAAATTTCATTATATTAACTGGGATAATGTGTCAATTCGGCATGTGGCATTTATTAATTAGTTTATTGAAATATTAGATTATGATGTTTGAAGTAGAAATTAATTCTGTTGACGTCGTTTGTACTAAATTATTTATTGTGTTGTTTGACCATAATTAATGAAGTATTTTGTTTGACTTGAAGAATAACAACCGAATTGTCCTTATAGGTGTATGACTCATTTTGATATGTATAGGTATTTTTGTCTTTCAACAAACAAAAAAGACCGCACAAATCATGACTTTTGAAAAGTCAAACAGAGTATACTATTTAAAGTTCTATAAGATAACCTTGGTAATTAATGCTTTAAAGTAGTTTCAAAAATATAAAAGAATGGTAATTAGCTAGTAGAAATTTAATCTTTTTTTAAAAAAAAGAACATGCATTTAAATTTCTTATCTCTTTAAAAATTTGAGCTTTTTGTATTGAAATATCATTACGGTAAGAGGAGAGAATTGTTTAGGATGTGATTAATAGATATCTATTTTAATCATGGTAACACATGTTTAATAGTCATACATCTATACAATTTGCAATAAATCTTTAATTAATGGAATCCAATGTTGGAGGAATTTGGGCCGGGTTCAATATTCATATCGGGTCGCCACATGTCGGCATAATCCAGTGACCCATTAAGATAGAGTTACATCATATTTAACTCAAAGGGGAGAAAAACTCTTAAACAGTACTACTCTATTTATTTCAGCAAGAAAAAACAAAACATAGGAACACTGAAAAAAAGAAAAACAATAAGTACTTATTATTCTCTCTCCTTCTTCTCCGTCTATTATTTTTAGAGAGATTGTAATTACTATTTAAAACTTGGCATTTGTAATTCGTAATTCATTTATAAAAAATTAATTCATTTAAACTTGGCTTAGGTGTCTATTATGAGTTCTGTTCCATGGGTAATATTGTTCTAAGAGGTTGTAACTCTTTGTTTCTTTTGGGTGGAAAGTTAGTGTCTTGCCAACTATGGTCTAGTATCTGAGGTTCAAAGCGGCATATGATTGTCGGTGTATCAAGTGCCAACGTAGTTAGAATTTAGTTAATTTGTTTCGTCGTGATGCAGAATTCACGCAGCCCTTTTGATCTTTCTTTATAATATTCTACTTCCAAAGATTAACAAATTCTTTTCTTGCAAATAGAAAGAAAGGCATTTGCAAATGATATGATAAGTCAACCCATCTGTGTTCCCATTTAGTATATAAGTCGAGTAGTCAGCATTTAGTTGGGGGTGATCTCAAAACTGGTTGGATATCTTGGTATATATGTCGACTAGTCGGCATTAGTCCGCATTTCGTTCTCAATACTGAAAAAGTCTAGAATACGTATTTTTTAATTCAGATGTGTAAAATATGTGTTCTTTGAATTGTCTTGAATTCATAATATTTTTTTCTTTTTTGTAAAATTAGTATGGAATTCATGACTCTTGTATAACATTTCAGTATTTGATATGTTTTAAGTATTAATTAATTTTAAATCCATAGCTTAATATTGTTTAAACAAGCACTAGAAATTTCATGCAAAATACATTGATTTTAAAAGCTATTCAAAATGGTGCATACCGTACACATCCAACTAGGGGTGAATATTCACATTTCACCAATACTAAAACTAATTATAGAGATTAATTATGGGTGTGATTTTTGAGCTTTAACTATGCAAATTAATAATTAATTAGCAACAAATTAACCGTTGTAAACTCTTTATGAAGATTAATAAATTTATTTTGCTGATAAAAAAAATTAGCAACAAACCTGGAGATGACTAGCGACTTGCATTCGGGTGAGACCAGGAACATTCATAAGCTCAAGTATCTCCTTCGGGTAGCATCCTAAAGCCGTTAACATTAAATGAGAGATGTTAAATATCAATGTATGACGGAAATCAATTACTAGAATATTATCGACATATGGGTACGTACTATATATTTCACATTCCATGCATGGACATATTTTAATTTAATATTTCTATCAAATAAAACGAATTGCTCGAAAAAAGATCAGGGAAAAACTATATGAAAAGTGCAATGAAAATGTTAACGTAATTACTTCCTTCCCCAAGATGATCCACGGCAGCCATGAATTTGCGGTGGAGGTCGTCTGTCCATTCAGTGCAAAACTTCTTAGCCGACTTTCTACTCCCTTTATACGATTCACCGATTTCATAATCCGCATTTGATCCCATGTCAATATGTCGAGCCTTTTTCTTGCCACCATCTGTGCCCTTGTTACAATTTGCATCGCTTTGGTTCAATCCTTGATCAAGATTGTTTTCCTCTGAATCGGAAACCCTAATTCCATCTCGGGTTGTCGTCTCATAGTGATTAATCTTGATATCCTTTTTTCCATAAATTTTGGCCTTGTATAGCCTTTCTTTAATCACATGTTGCCATAGGCTTTTTACAACATTTGAACCAGTCGGCTTTTCAATAAAGAAACATGCCCCTTGTTCTAGTGCTATCTTAGCCACCATAGCATCTTCATCACCCGACATAACTTCAGTTCCAGACAAAAAATCCAATGAATTAATATGTAAATTTTACCACTAATATTTTGAATAAATACAATAAACAAAAAACAAAAAAGAAAAGTACAACAATACACGCTCTTAATATTTGGTGTGTACTGCTTGAATCGCTTTTAATTGTTAATGTTTTTCATAAAAATTCTTACTTTTGTTTCTTTGAGTTCAAAACATTTACGGAAAGATTAACAATAACTCGTACAAGTTAAAAACATTATGAACTTACGCCAAAATGGCATGAACACGCGTACAAAAGTTTGGAATTTTATGCGAAATGTATGAATTCGATTCAAGTTACGCATTTGGGTAGGAGTATATGTATGGTAATGTTTCTCTTAAAAAATAGAGTCAAGGACATTATTAACTTTAAGGGGAAAAAAAGCTAGAAAAGGTAATCAATAAATGAAAAACACAATCTAGCTGAATACTCACAAACTGTTGGTAAGTCTCTATTAACAGACTCTTGAAGAAGCATGAATGGGTCAACATCAGGTAAATGGATATCTGTGACCATAAGGTCGAACTGATTTTTTCCATCAAAGAGCAAAGAGAGAGCAGTCGACCCAGATTGAACCGCTGTAACTGAAAAAATGAATCCGAATAGAGAACCGAAGATATATAAGCAGATTTTATACTAAGTTCATAACATGCAAGAACTTAAATAATTAACTCAAAACCATCAGGAAAACAAAATTAACCTAATAATTACAGCATTTTATCTACCAGTTAGGATGATTGAACAACTTCAATTTCCTTGAAAAAGCAAATTCTGGCTGACATCACGTATGACAAAAGGAAATTAAAAACAAGTCAAATCATTTAAGAGGGAACAAAAGTGATATAACCATTTATGCTTTTGGCACATGAAAGGAAGTAAAACGATAAAATAGAGAATTTAATTGAGTATAAAGACCATTGGTTTTGAGGAGAAACAATCTCGATCCGGCTTCCGTTTTTTTTTCCCTTTCTTCGCGATGTGGATTTTTGTGAAATAAGCAAATTTTAGTGCCGTTCTGATAAGAAAATTTGTCTCATGCTAGAATTAAGACTTGAGAGCGAGGAACTAGATTGGCCATATCTCATGTGATAACGATTTATCCGAACAGATTGAACTTTTAATGGAGATGTTGGATGGGTGAAAAACATTGATTGCTCTAAGGAAAAAAAGTTGCAAACATTCATCTACCGTGAGAAAACCAAACAGATTTATTTGGAGCTGTCTCGTCTAGCGAAACGAAAAGGAGATAAATTAATGGCATTCAGTCTTGAGCATGACTCGATTGAATTCAAAAATTCCAGGGAATTTAGCAACTAGATAATTTTCAAATTCAACACCAAAAAACCAAGGAAATAAGAGAGAGAGAGAGAGAGAGAGAGAGAGATGTTATCGCATTGCTACTTCAACTCAATTAACAAGTAAAATTTAGCTTCACCATACCTTTGTATGAGTACAATTCAAGCATTCTAGCCATGGAAGCAAGGGATTCCTTTTCATGGTCGACTAACAACACATGGATCTCGTGTGTGAAACTCTGACAAGAGGGGACTACACCACTTGGAACTCCCATGGTCCAATTACTTGTACCACTTTGTTCCCACATCGGCTCCAAATGGGGTAGTTACACAATGAGCGAGAGAAAGAATGAGATCTCAAATTGAGTGAGTGATGTGTGTGTGTGTTTGTGTGTATATATATATATATATATACACACATGCAGGTAGAGATAGAGAGAGAGAGGGAGAGAGAGGGAGGGAGAATTTGGTTATGTAAAAAAATATATATATATAGAAAGAAAGTAGCAAAAAAAATAAAAAAAAAATCAATGGATGGTTCGAGTCAAACAGATGGAGTGACACATATTTAGGTATATATTTTCCATGTGAATGGATTATTTGTGAGTTGATAAAACATTTTATGTAGAATGAAATGAGACAAAGAGAGCTTAGCGTGAATTGGTGGAGTCTTTTTACTTTTCATCTTACACAGCTTTTTGAACCAAAACGTGTGCAAGTAACGCATATGCTTTTAATTTCGTGTGGCATTTTGTCCCTAAATAACCTCATTTGAGACATGTTTGTAGTTGACATTGTTGGTGGGTGACAACCACCATTCAGGTCAAACTAATGGGAATGGGACCCACTTTGTTGACCATAGTATCTCTTATGTCGTCAGACATATATATGAACCTGACAAATTGATATCCACAACTTACATATGTATATCACACTGGAACTAGTACTCTCTTGGACTTCCATCCAAGGGTTCCTCTCGTTGGCAAAAACAAATTTTCAGAACATATTCTAACATAAATGTGTCCGAAACTCTTGGATGTAGGTTGAATCCTTAATAATATAGATCGCATGTGCATTCAACGGTTTTGGATCCAGATGTGTTCGGAATGTGTGTACCTACGTACACTTTTCAATTTTGATATTCCCACATAATATTTAAAGGGTGTCCTAATGTTAGGCCAACTTCTTCTGTTGTTTATGGTATGGACATCCTTCATATGACATAGGATTGAAATTTCCGCAGACCAAACACACCCTTCTTTCAAATCTAAAAATGGTTTGGTAATGCATTTTAATCTAATTTTTTACTTAAATGAGACTAGTGTTGAATTATATTCGTGTGTGAAGGTATCTCTTAGCATTAATTTTCTTTGACCAAGAGAATGGGGGGAGGTGTAGATTTCTTTTTCTTTCAACTTTGTATATCTACATAAATGGGTAGACTTTAACTAAGAGGAAAAAAATGTATATAAAAAAAAAATGGACGTCGACAAACATTTTAGCCTATGTTGCGTTTGTGAAAAAAAGAAGAAGACATATGATGCAAGGATTCGAGGAGGTCGTAGTGTAATTACCTGTAGTGCAGAAAAAATGATGTAGTTTTTTCAGTTTTGCTCTCGAAGCTACATCGTTTTCTATCGCAAGCATTTTGATAAAAATTTACATAATAAGTCAAAACGATATAGTTTTCAAATATAAAGCGAATTAAACTACGTTATTTTACCTATACTACAAAGAGATGCACCACAGCTCCCCCATAAAGTAATAATATTAATGTACCTAACACGAAGTTGATAATGAAAACACTACAAGTTATTTGAAAATGCTGATTCGGCACACCCAATTTACTTCTCCTAACATAATAATAGCACATGACAATTGAACAATAAATATTGTGCCCTTTTAATCTTTGTATCGAGAAGACCCCATCATGTCTAAACATGAAATCTATTTCTATCGTCTATTGATGGGTAGAAGATTGCTCAAACAAACAAAGGGAACACATTAAGCACTAAAATAAATTGGTCTTTCCTTGCAATTAATGTATACTTGAGATTAAGTTCCCATTTACGTAAGACTTGGCTCCCTTAAAAGAAATTGAAGTGAAAAAAATTTCCAGGCACCTTCTGGCTCTCCATGGGTCCTCTTTTGATGATGCGAACGGCTCATTTTGTAAAGCTCAATGTACAAATTATACGTGTAAAAAATCGGACGGGGTGCTACAATATTTGTATTGGAAAAATTTCCCTAACTAGAAAAGAAAAAGTAAAGTAAAGTAAAGTAAAGGCTTTGAGTTGCTTGGCTAAATTGCAAAGATCTAAGACTTTTGCTAGAACTAGTAACCAATGAGGAGAAATTAATTGCCACATGAAGGTCAAGATTTTTTTGAGATGTTAAAAGGAAGGGAATCATTTTTAGTCTATCCCTTCAAGAAATTTATATTACACCCCAAAACTTAACCACAGCTCTACACCCCTTGACAATCAGAGATCCCAGCAGTGCCCCAAAACTCTACATTCTTTTGTTATATTAACGGCTTCGGAAATAAAATGTGGTATGTTAATTATAAATATCTTCGCTTGGTGCGACAGAAAACAATAGTCGACAAAAAATACTTTTTTTGAATAACTAAAAAAACAATTAATTTTGGCGGCCGGAAAACGTTTTCGACTTATTAAAATGGAACAAATTTTTCATATCATTACTGCCACTACATACACATGTCGACCAAATTATCATTGCACATAAGAAAGGTTAAAATACGTATCCATCCACAAAACAGTGCCTAAAAGATCCCCTCGATATAAAAATAACTAAAAACCGTTCCATAAATATACTTACATGTAAAGATGAATAAAATAAACCAAAATGATCAGAATATTATCAAATTTGTAAGTATATTCAACATACTCTCACATGTATGTATCATAAAACTATCCCTATATCTTAAAGGACCAAATTATTTATTCATATACAAAATGACCATAAAAACCCTACATTTACAAAATCATCAAAGTACCCTACATTTACACACACAAACACATACGCAACTCATTGAACAATAAAGTAATATTAATGTACCTAACAAAGTTGATAATGAAAACTACAAGTTATTTGAAAATGTGTTGATTCGTCACATCCAATTTACGCCTCCTAACGTAATAATAGCAAATGACAATTGAACAATAAATATTGTGCCCTTTTAATCTTTGTATCGAGAAGACCCCATCATGTCTAAACATGAAATCTATTTCTATCATCTATTGATGAGTAGAAGATTTGTTCAAACAAATAGAGGGAACGCATTAAACACTGAAATAAATTGGTCTTTCCTTGCAGTTATGATATACTAGAGATAGACTTAAGTTCCCATTTATGTAAGACTTGGCTACCTTAAAAGAAATTGGACTGAAAATAATTTTCGCTTTCCGGCTCTCCATGGGTTCTGTTTTGATGACGTGAACGGATCATTTTGCAAAGTTCGATGTACGAATTATACGTGTAAAAATCAGAGGATGTGCTAAAATATTTGTGTTGGAAAAATTTCCCCAACTAGAAAAGAAAGGCAAAGGCTTTGTGTTTTTTCCCCCCCTAAACACAAAGGCTTTTTAAGTTGCTTGGCTAAATTGCAAAGATCTAAGACTTTTGTTAAAGCTAAATTTTCATTTTATAGACATAACAAAATAGTTGATTATAATTTGCTATGCCGTCATAGAAATCAGTTTTGGCATCGGCCAATTCCGGACTCAAAAGAGCAAAAAACAGTACACTAAATTTGTAATGGCGTCGATTTCCTATGTCGTCGTAAATAAAAATTTCATTCGAACGAGATCGACAATTCTCGCTATGTGTCAGAGTCATGGAAACACCTCTTTCTTCCATATTTTGGACCTTAGATCCATGGAACAATATGCTACTGCTGAAACATGGAAGAATTGAAATCTTAGATCAAAACACTATGTATGGATGGTATGAACTGCTTAAACAAGAATTCTTGAACAGCGAACTTCAGATATTCACGACCAAGAAGTATTGGATTCTCTTTCGGATAGGCCCTGAAAGGAGAAGGAAGGCTGGACTGCCAACAGACGTCTATTATTGAATTCACTCCACCTGAGAGTACCCATTTGGGGAACGTCCAGTGCCAAAGTCACGGAATGGGTAAGTCACCAATCCCTAAAACGGGCTATGTAATGTACTTTATCTGCTGGGTTACGAGCAGACATTTTACCAGAGATTTCTAATCTACCTTTGTGTGATTCCTGTTGAAGCATATACTCGGGGGGTGGGTGCAGGGCGGACGGTTTTAAAGGAGACTCCTCATTCATTCGATAGAGAAGATCACCAAGATTTCTTGATCCGCTGCCGAACTTATTCCAATTCCAAGAGCTCGGATCGAATCGGTATATATATAAGCCGTTGCCAAAAGCAATCAGGTATTGAGTCAGGGTTTATGACCAACGTAAAAACTAATATTCCATCAAATAATTAATTTTTTGCGTCTGAGACTCATGCCGTCACAAATTCAAAAATCAATAATTGGTGGTTAAATTATTCCCAATTCCAAACCAACCTGGATAATTTACCTAACAAAAAAAATAGTAATAATCCATCTGAAACATAAGCTCCCCCATTCTATTTCACTAATCATCATTCATTAAAAAATAGATTATTACCGATATGAGTAGTTTAACAACTAAAAGCTGCATTAAAATAAACTAATTAGCAAAGTACATCAAAAAAAAGTAGAACCCTCAGTTTAGTTTAACAGCACGATGCAAATAAATGGATTTCAAAATATTGCACATTCTCAATCATTGCTCATTTTAGTCTTCGAGAAACACATGAATAGAAAAATATATAAAAATGAGATAAGTGTTAAACCTATACTATTGTATATATGTCTTTGCAATCAGACGAAACGGTAATACTGCATTCTAACATACATTAGATTTTCGCAAAGCAACGATGTGGCCAACTACTTGTACCACCGTGCAATTTTTTTTTTCATGGTCATTCCAAAGGAGCATCAGGTTTTCTTTGACCAGGGGAATTGTAAATATAACTTTCGCCACAAAAAGCTTAACTCACATGTTTGTATTGGAATTTTCTTTGACCAGGGGAATTGTTGGAGGTGTAGGTTTTTTTTGGTTTCTTTCAACTTTGCATCTACATAAATGGGTAGACTTTAGCTATGAGGAAAACAAATGTATCAAAAAAATGGACGTGGAGTGACGAACATGTTAGTGTATATTGCGTTCGCTAAAAAAAAGAAATATGGTGAAAAATTGGAATTGCTAGAGCTTCTTTTTCAAGGATTGGAGGAGGCCGTAGTATAGTCCCTTGTAGTGTGCGAGTAATGCCCAAAAAAAAAAGAAGTCTTTCCAACTTTGACCTCGAAACTACATCGCATTTTACCCCATGAATTTCGAGAACAATTTGCTTGATAAGTGAAAACGACGTAGTTTCAAGGATAAATTGAATTAAACTACATCAATTTGCCTGCATTACACGCAATATAGAGAGCTGCATTGTAGCTCTCACAAATCGGTATAAATAAAGTAATCATAATGTACCTAACACGAAGTGTAACGCTCCGAATTTTGAACACGTTAATAAAAAGAGTAAAATAACTAAAATACCATCATTATATTGAAATACGAGTTTGGTACACGAGATAATCAAAATACATTTCAAATAGACTGTTTATATCCAAAAAGACTTTAAAAGTAAAGTCAGAGCAGTCTAAACTAGTCTAAGTGATTCACGGCTCGATTACGTCTTCTGCGGGATAAATGTCATCATATGGTGTATGGTCTTGTCCGGCTCCATCGTCGTCGGTACCTGGTTATGAAATACCAGGGGCAGGAGGAAGTTGCACTATGAGTTTTGACACTCAGTAAGTTCCCTACCCTTAAGTTTCCCTTTTAATGTTTTAGAGCATTAAGATGATATGTAATGTGTAATTGTATAGAAGTAATCAAGATTTAGTAACATCATGCAATAAAATAAGTATAAAAATAATAAGTACAAGGTTTATCCGAAAATGGTAGAATTGAAGTTATAACTAACACAGAGTATATCAATTCAAAATGTTCTATGAGTACTCGACTTTAATCAAATATTCTAAAGTATGACCACGTCATATAATTCTATCAATTGTTCCAAGAATGACCTCGTCATATATTTCGAATAGGCTTTTCTAAATCAATAAAGTCCAGTATAGTGCTCCGAACGATAACAATCCCGACCGCCCGACTAACCGATGCTTCCCAACCGTCCTGCTCCCGATCATCATGTTCCCAATCAATATGCTCTCCCTAACATTATATCCTTTCACTACCGTGCCGGACAATATAAGTTTAAAGTTTATACTAGAAGACCATTAGACTATAAATAGTACGATAGGACTAGGTATAATTTCGGCTCAAGCGAAATTTGGCTAAACGCTTGACACGGCTAAATTACAGTGCTTGGGTGATACAAAAGCTTGGGTCTATCACATCATTTGGTTAAAGTCAAAGTTCGGCTCATGTCGCATCACGGCTACAAGACACGCATAATATTCCCATGGGGAACAAAATCCACAACAACTAATCGTATATTATTATCAGTGTGTTTACGTTCGGGTATCCACGGGACACCCTGTGTATTAATAATCGATCATCGTCAAAGTAATAATCAAAGTAATAATCAGGATAATTTCATGCTCGACTAATATTCAAACTATTACATAGAAATCACATAATAATAAGATAGTTGTGCAATTAATTAAAAAAATTAATAGTTGATCCTAAAAGTTTATTCTAAAATAATTTGTGTAATTATAATATAAGAGTAATAATATAATTTAAATTAAGTAAGCGTAAGAATTTTTTTTAATAAGATTTACCTAGTCTTATTTTTTAAAAAAATAATATAAAGATAGTAATATATTTAATTTAAAAGATGTATATAAATTAATATAGTTTTACCTAAAATTATGAAATTTTAATACAAAAATATTAATGTAATTTATTTTAAAGTGTGGTTGTGAATTAATTAAAATTATACAATTTAGAGCTATGTTTATAGGGTAGAATTTTAGTCTAAGGTAAAAAAAATAAAAATAAAATAAAAATAAAAATAATAATATTCATAGTAATTTAATTATAATAAATAAAAAAATAGGTTTACTTATAATTGAATAAATTAGGAAAAATTTATAATTTAAGTATTTTAAAGATAAAACTGTAATTAAATAAAATAAGGACTAATCTGTAATTTTATAAAATAATAGGATTGTAGTGTAATATAATAATTAATAATATTTTATATTTTAAACTTTCGGGTCAATTAGTAGTTTATAAAAATCTAATTTAAACTAATTAAATAACATATAACAAGGGGGAAAGTGTAATTTTTCTCCTTTTCTTTTAAATTCCCGCTCGTTATTTCCCAGATTCTGAATTTTTCCGGCGGAGCTCCGGTGAGGCTCCGATGAGGCCTCAAAACACCACGGAACAAATTGAAAATACTCTCAAACATTAAAACGAAGACTCTAGAATATGAATCTTACATCGGTTCAAAGTTTCGAGGTGGTTTCGTCAGCTTTCGAACGCTTTTCGGCTTCCGGCGATATTTTTTTTTGTTCTTAACTCTTCATTTCCTCCTCTTCTTCTCCTTCCCTCTTCTTGCAGGTACTGGTGCCTAGAAACAGAAGGGGGAAACTCCCTTTTATAGGAGGAGGAGGGGGTGAGGTGGAGGGTGGTGAGGGTTTTCCGGCAATCCAATGGTGGAGGATGAAATAGCCATGAATGATGGCTGAGTTTGCAGGTGTAGGGGCTGGTGGTGGCGGGGCTGGTGGGAGAGGGAGGTGACTGGAGGGGGGTGGTGGTTGTCGGGGATAAGGGTGTGTGTGTGTGTGCTGAGTGTGAGTGTGTGTTTCTTTCTTTCTTTTTTTCTTTTTTTTATAATAATAATCATATATACACATAACATATAAATATATTACATATCACATATATACATTAAGTGTACTCAAATGCAACAAAAATTATACGTGGAGTATATAAAAAAAAATTTGCTCGAACTATTTATTTACTCGATTAAAATTTTACGGGTCATTACACGAAGTTGATCGCTTCAGTGTGGGTGAGCGGCGGTGGATGGGGTGATTGTCTTTGATATTTGGATCTTGGGTCTTGAGCATTATAAAATCTATCTATTAGCCTTATTATAGGGTTTTTTTAGTTTTGTGGGCTGTGTATTGTTTGGTTTCTTGCCAAATGGGCCTAGGGCCCATCTTCTATCATTAATCTATATTGTGGCTTTTTCTGATAAAAAAAGAAAACACGAAGTTGATAATGAAAACTACATATTATTTGAAAATGCTGATTCGTCACACCCAATTTACTCTCCTACTAACGTAATAAGAGCACATGACAATTAAACAATAAATATTGTGCCCTTTTAATCTTTGTATGGAGAAGGCCCATCATGTCTGAACATGAAATCTATTTCTATCGTCTATTGATGGGTAGAAGATTTGTTCAAACAAACAAAAGGGAATGCATTAAATATTGAAATAAATCAGTCTTTTCTTGCAGTTATGATATACCAAAGATAGGCTTAAGTTCCCATTTATGTAAGACTTGACTCCCTTAAAAGAAATTGGAGTGAAAAAAAAATTTCACCTTCTAGCTCTCCATGAGTCCTGTTTTGATGATGTGAACGGCTCATTTTGTAAAGCTCGATGTACGAATTATACGTGTAAAAATTGGAGGGTGTGCTACAATATTTGCATTGGAAAAATTTCATCTTCTAGCTCTTTTTTTTTTTTTTTTTGCATGGCAAAGAAGAGAATATAATACCCAAAAAAAAAAAAAACTACAAAAGAGAAGTTCTTAGTTGCAAGAAGCCAACTGAGCAAAAACAAAACAAATGGAAAAAACTCAAAACTTGACTCGGAAAGAAAATATGGTCCGTTAATTATAAATATCTTTTGGCGCTTGGTGCGGCAAAAAATAATAATCGAGGAAAAATACTTTTTGTGAATAACAAAAAATCAATTAATTTTGGCTGTTGAAAAACCTTTTCCATTTATTAAAATGCAACACGTTTTTCATATTATTAGTGCCACTGCTCATGTCGACAAATTATCATTGCACGTAAGAAAGGTTGAAATATCCATGCACAAAACAGTGCGTAAAATATCCCCTCGATATAAAAATTACTAAAAACTGTTCCGTAAATATACTTACACGTAAAAGATGAATAAAATTATCCAAAATATTATCAAATTTATAAGTAATCAACATACTCTGATGTGTATATATGTATCTATAAGGGGGTTGATTTAGATAATCAGGACGGAAAGCTAAGAATCCACTATCCAGCCGAAACAGTATTCTTCTCAATATGTGGATTTGTGATCTGCAAAAGAGTAATCCGTCAAAGAGCCCTCTGCCGCTGTGGCAGGAGGACACTCCGATGATTAAGTCAGGCAAAACTCACAGGAGAATGATAACGCAAGCTAATATTCTCTATCAGTAGGCGAAACAGTATATTCAGGCGTACCTTTTTTGTTTATCTGGAGCTCTATTTATAGACTTCACCTTCTGCCCTAATTCTCTTAGGGCTTTCTTGGGCCCCAATTCTGTTTGGGCCCTCTTGGGCCCCAATTCTGTTAGGGCACTTTTAGGGCGAAGTGTCCTCTGATTGGCTATGGATTTCACGTCCATAACTGATTGATTCTGACACATCCTTCTCGGAAAAACGGTTACAGGTCGCCTTTCTCGGGCTGCCCGTAATCCTGACCGACTTTCTCAGTTCGGCGAGTCATGGATCCGCCTTTCTAAGGTCGGCATTGCTAAATGCATGGTTCTGTTACCCAGATTTAGGGATGGTCGGCACTCCTCGTGTCGGCCAACATCTCACGTGACCGGCACGTGCTTCTGGATATGTTATTTGGTCTCGGCCGACCTTCAAACTTACTCGGGGGGTCTAAATGTATTTTCTCAATTACATTTTACCCTCGTCAATTGCCCCTAGCTTCGGCTGCTTTGAACCGACTTGGCGAAGTAGTCGAGGCTATTCAGTGCATTCATGGTGTCCTTTCTTATTCTTGATCGGGCGGTTTCTTAACCGCCATTCGAGAATTTACAGTGTCGCATTGAAGTCTGATGGGACGTGCAGCAGGCTTTAATGGCTTTGGGGTCACGCGCCTCCTGCGCGTGCCCCACGGGTGGAGCGTCCTCATTGGGGAGGCCTAGGGTTTTATCCGTTCGGCTTCCCTCCTTATAAATACTCGCCCGTTCTTCACCTTTGATTTTTCTTCTGCAACCTTCCATTGTCATCATACCAGAGAGAGAATTCATCTGTCTTTGTAAGTCGTTTTCAACCAGAGCCTTAGGTTTTCCCTCTTGTGTTGCTCTTTCGTCCCCTACTCCTTTCTGTAATGGGGATTTTTAGGCAGTTAGTAGACACGCTGGAAAAGATGGCAGAATTCCGGCGACGGTACAACATCCCTTCTGATGTTGCCGTCGAAATCAACGATCCCCACACTCCTCGTGATGGGAATGACCCCGACACCCTTCACGTTCCTCTGATGGCGGTTGTCGAGGGTGGAGTTCGGTTCCCACTCAATCGCCTTCTTCGTGAAGTGCTTTGCTGGTACCGGCTTCACCCGATGCAAATCTCCATTAACACTTATAGGATAATCCACTCTATAGTCGAACTGAATAGGTTGAATAATACCCAGATAGGACTTCGAGAGATTCGATTCTGTTACGATATGGTCAGAAAAGGCTCTGATGCCTATTACCTGAAGAACAGACCACATATCGAGCGGATCGTCACCTATCTAACGGACTCCAACCGTGGCAATGACGATGACTTCCTCATCGTCACTGGCAACTGGGAGATCGGCCGAGATGAGCCTGAACAGCCAAAGTTCCACATCCCGATCCGATTTGGAGTCACCCGTTAGTGCCCCGACCTTGTCTTTCATTTGTCTTTTTCTTTCTGATGCCGAACATATCTTGATGCTGATTGCATTTTTTCCATTCTTTTTTGCAGCTACAGACGCCAATAAGAACCGAAACAAATGGTCGATCAATCTCGACGACGTCAAAAGGGTCGTCAGATATATGGGGTCTTTTGGCCGAAGCTGGGCCCGATCCCCCGAAGTGCTCCTGAGGTACGTTGCGAGCTATAGGAGATATATTAAAAAATCAATTCCCGACGCCACCGTCGTTGGTGCCGACCTTCTGATGAGCGCATGTTATTGTGTATTTTACGGCTCAACGCGTCTAGTTTAACTTGCGTGCATGTATTATTCCATGTTTATACTCGATAATTGCACGAAAAGGTATCTCATGTCCCGTGCAGGTCAAACAGAGAAAAGAGGACCCTGATGTGCCTAAATCAACTCTCCAAAAGTCAAACGAGGTCCGAATGATCGAAGCCGAACTTGGTTGGGAGAAGCAATGTCCAGAGGCTCAGTGACACCGGTGCCTCAACACCTTGACACCGGAATGGGCTGCTTAAAATGACGTTTGGGAACATGACCCTCGAGCTCAACATTTTTAACATTGGGAGCCAAATGGGGGATGATGATGACATCCGCGATGTGAGCGTTATAGACGCACTTGTTCAAGAGCACGTCGATTGTCATCTCTTTTCCGACCCTCTAGAGGCCATGCTTACTGTGGAAGAGACTGAGTTTCTAGATTCTCCCGAGGTTGAGTACATTTACTCCCTCCTGAATGAAGAAGAGGTGTTGGGTACTGAAAAGTGGGTACCCAACTTTGAAAAACTACCACCACCGACAGCTCGGGCTTTACCATCTTCTGTTAAACCACCCAAGCCCGAGCTTAAAAGTTTACCATCTACCTTAAAGTATGCTTTCTTGGGGAATTCTGAAACTTTCCCGGTTGTCATCTCATCCAGTCTAGACAACCCCCAAGAAGCTGCTTTATTGGAAATTCTGAGGGCCCACAAATCTGTTTTAGGGTGGACCATTGCTGATATTCACGGGATCAGCCCGCTTTTGTGTACTCACCGCATCTATCTCGAGGATGATATTAAGCCATCTCGCCAACCTCAACGGCGTTTGAATCCGATCATGAGAGATGTGGTGAGAGATGAGGTTCTGAAGTTACTGGATGTGGGTATCATATACCCGATAGCTGATAGTAAATGGGTCAGCCCCATCCAGGTTGTGCCAAAAAAATCGGGTGTCACTGTTGTGCCCAATGAGAGTGGGGAGTTGATTCCCACTAGAGTAGTCACCGGTTGGCGTGTCTGTATAGACTATCGAAAACTCAACGCCGGTACCCGGAAAGACCACTTCCCTCTTCCCTTCATTGATCAAATGTTAGAGAGGGTAGCTGGCCATGCTTTCTACTGTTTCCTGGATGGGTATTCGGGGTATAATCAGATAGAGGTCTCTCTGGAAGACCAAGAAAAGACTACTTTCACATGTCCATTCGGCACCTTTGCATATCGTCGCATGCCCTTCGGGCTTTGCAATGCCCCCGGCACCTTCTCTCGGTGTATGACGGGCATCTTTAGCGACATGATAGAGAAAATTGTAGAGGTGTTCATGGATGATTTTTCTGTGTTCGGGGACTCCTTTGAGTCTTGTTTGGAAAATCTGGAGAGGGTTCTTGTTAGATGTGAGGAGAAAAATCTGGTTTTAAATTGGGAGAAGTGCCATTTCATGGTCACTCACGGAATTGTCCTCGGTCACATCATCTCTTCGACGGGGATTGAGGTAGATGAATCGAAAATAGAGCTCATCTCTAAGTTACCTACCCCTAAGTGTGTCAAGGATATCTGTTCATTCCTTGGACACGCTGGATTCTATCGGCGCTTTATCCAGAACTTTAGCGCCATATGCCGTCCGTTGTGTCGTTTACTTACGAAGGACACACCTTTCGAGTGGACACACGATTGCGAGGAGGCTTTTTCAAAATTAAAAATCAGTCTCACTACTCCTCCAATCGTGCGATCACCCGATTGGAACCTGCCCTTTGAGCTCATGTGCGATGCCAGTGACTATGCAATAGGCGCTGTGCTCGGCCAACGGAGAGACAAGGTTCCTTGTGTAATCTCTTATGCGAGCAAAACTTTAAACGATGCTCAAATGAATTACACGACCACTGAGAAAGAGTTGTTGGCGGTTGTCTTTGCGTTAGACAAGTTTCGATCCTATCTCATTGGATCACCTATAATAGTCTACACCGACCATGCAGCTCTTAAATATCTGCTCACCAAGCCCGATGCCAAAGCTCGGCTCATTAGGTGGGTACTTCTGTTGCAAGAGTTTGACTTGACCATAAAAGATAAGAAGGGGGTTGAGAATGTCGTGGCGGACCATTTGTCTCGCCTCGAGTTTGAGGATCACACCTCTAACATATCCATTCCCGACTCCTTTCTCGATGAACAACTCTTGGCCGTTTCGAGTTGCCCGTGGTATGCTGATATTGCCAATTACTTGGCCACGGGACAACTCCCATCACATTGGACTCCTCAAGATAGGAGAAAATTTCTGGCTGAGGTGAGGAGATTCGTCTTTGATGATCCCTATCTCTTTAAATTCTGCCCGGACCAGATTGTCCGGCGGTGTGTGCCCGATGATGAACAAAAGTCAATCTTGACCTTTTGCCACACCGAGGCATGTGGCGGGCATTTTTCCTCAAAGAAGACAGCTGCTAAAATTTTGCAGTGTGGCTTCTATTGGCCTCACATCTTCAAGGATGCCTTTGAATTCTGCAAGGCTTGCCCGCGCTGTCAAGAGTTGGGTGCTTTATCCCGGCGTAACATGATGCCCCTCCAACCTATCTTAATCATTTTCGATTGTTGGGGCATCGATTTCATGGGTCCTTTTCCCAATTCGTTTGGGAATCTCTACATTCTGTTAGCCGTGGACTACGTGTCCAAATGGGTGGAGGCCATTCCAACCCGAACCAATGACCACTCTGTTGTGGTCCGATTCCTTAAGGAGAACATCTTCTCCCGGTTTGGGATGCCTAAAGCCCTAATCAGTGATCAGGGCACACACTTCTGCAATCGCCCTATGGAAGCCTTAGTTAAGAAATATGGGGTCAACCACAAAGTATCCACTGCCTACCACCCACAGACCAATGGCCAAGCTGAATTGGCGAACCGGGAAATCAAGCACATCTTAGAGAAAACGGTAAATCCGAATCGCAAAGATTGGTCTCTTAGACTAATTGATGCTTTGTGGGCTTACCGTACTGCCTACAAGACCGTGTTGGGCATGTCTCCCTACCGCTTGGTATATGGCAAGGCTTGCCACTTATCGGTGGAAATGGAGCACAAGGCTTTTTGGGCTATCAAACAATTGAATTATCGGATGCCCGAGGCCGGTGCCCACCGCAAGCTCCAATTGGATGAGCTTGAAGAAATACGCCGGGATGCGTACGACAATGCCCACATTTACAAGTGTAAGGTTAAGGCCTTTCACGACAAGAACATTGTCCGGAAAACATTCACCCCAGGCCAAAAGGTCTTATTGTACAACTCGAGGTTGCATTTATTTCCGGGTAAATTGCGATCCCGGTGGGGAGGTCCCTACATTGTGAAAACCGTCTCCACTCATGGAGCGGTTGAACTTAAGAACCCCAAGAATGGAACAACGTTTAAGGTGAATGGTCACCGTTTGAAGCCTTACATTGAAAAATTTGATCCTGAGGAATCCTTTGAGGAATTGAGAGACCCGGTCTATGACGGGTCCGATGTCGACCATGTGGACCCCAATCCTTTGGGTCTGTGAGCCTTATTTGAAGTCTAGGAGACTATAAATCCATGGAGTATGTGATACCTCCAGTGTTTGCCGTGCTCGAACGGCATCAGATGGTCTGGTATAGCCACCTTGTCAAGCTACGTATGTAGTACCATGAGGTTGGGTCTGACGGCAGGCGCGTGGACAATGAGAAATCTGTCTGAACCCTTTCGGCTTTAGTGTCAAGTTCCGTGGAGATTTCTTCAAAGCGGAATGAAGGGGTAAGGAATTTGGGGGGACCCCCTCCAAAGGGAGTGGTAGCCTATTAGATGATGGCGCTGCTTCTCAAGATATTGTTGAACCCCACGCATACTGTCCTTCCAACAATAGGGAAACACAGTCTTTGACAAGGAAGAAAAGTAGTACTCGTGTCCTTCGCGTGAAGAAGTTGGTGGATTTATTGCTTACTTTCATTTATTGTCATTTTTGGACTAACCCGCTAATGAAATTTTGTGTTCCATGAAGTTATGTTGCTCTTAGTAGGTAGTTGGGGGTTCAGTCTTCGCAAGGTGTACACGCTACCACATCAGCCTTGGTAGTTTGGGTTTAAGTACGGGGTGATTGCGGCATTCAAGAGCCCAAAGTCATGGGTGTAGCTATGTGCTACGGTTGTTAGTCCAACAAAGCTCCGGCGATGATCCTATGTGACTAGCTATGGTCCACAAGTTGGAGCCGAAAGAGTACACCTTGGAAGCCCTTCCAATGACAAACAGTGCACGTGACGAGAAATCCTCAAACTTGGTCGAGGTATATGGTGGTTGACATTCCACCTCGCTGGTATGTTCGTCCCTCTCTTTATGCTTTAAGATGAGTTATCTCTTTGCGTTGAGGACAATGCAAACTTTAAGTTGGGGGGGGGGGGGAGAATGATTCATTAGTGTGTTAGCCCTTTGTTGTTTTAGTTGTTTTAGTCCCTTTTTAGCATGAAAAATTTTGAAAAATAAAAAATAAAAAAAAAATACAAATTGGCATATCTTTGTATTAGGCAATCCTTTCCTGAAATGCTTGCAAGTAACTTGACATATGTTTCCATAAGCATACCATTGAACAAGAATTGCTATTTCACTACACGTGCATTGACCATGAACCTTGTTGAACAATTTGGAATCATAAGTTGTGAGCGGAGATCCAATGTTAAACCATTCTATGCCACAGAGTTGATTTCATCTATCTCTTGTTTCTACAACTGCGTGTTTACTCATGTTTTACACTTGTGTGCATCATTGTGGAATCCATGAAACATTTGAGAAATGATAAAAGGCCATCTTCCATGATCCGTACCACATATGAGTCTCCTTGACCTTGATTTGATCCTTGTCCAATTTATATCCATTGAAACAAGCTTAGGAAACCGGATGAGATAAGGTTGGATGGGGTTTTGTTGTTGGTGTGTGTGTTGTATTGCAATCGGGAGGAAATATCTCAGAAAAAGGAATTTTACAGAGCTCAGGTTGCACCGGTGCCTCATTTTAATGACACCGGTGCTCTTCACTACAGATCAGAATTCAAGAGATACAGAATGGTCTTAACACCGGTGCCTCTGATTTGGTAACACCGGTGCCTTGCTTTGTTCCACAAGAAAAACTGAAATGCAGAGAGGTCTCAACACCGGTGCCCCTGAAATGGTTACACCGGTACTTCTTCTTCAAAAACAGAGAAGATTGAGATACAGAGAGCATACTACACCGGTACTTAAGAAACCATGACACCGGTGCTTCCTCTCCAATTCAGAAGCCACTGAGATGCAGAAAGGTTTTGACACCGGTGTCTCAGAACCCATTACACCGGTGCCATCCCTTTTGTCCCAAAGAGAAAACAGAGATACAGAGAGTACATTACACCGGTGCCTCCAAACCAGTTACACCGGTGTCACCTGAGGAAAGTTTAAAAAAAATATCAGGGTCTTAAAACCCCAAACGTTATAACTTCCGAGGGTTACACCGGTTCGCACCTCCCACCCTTTCGCCTCTCTCTCTCTCTCCTCACACCGGTTCCACTTCTCTCCTCTCCCATCTCTCTGCCACGCACCTCTCTCTCTCTCATCTCTCTGCCGACCATCGCACAACCGCCACACCTCTCCTCTCCAACCGCCACACCTCTTCCTCTCCTACAAAAGCCGACCACCTCTCCTCTCCCATCTCTCTGCCTCGCTCTCTCTCTCTCCCTGGTTCGGTTGGAACAGAAGGGTCAAGTTTGGGGTTTTTGCTGCCTGGTTCGTGTGAAACAAAAAGAACAGAGGTTTGGGGTTTGGGGTTTTGAGATCTGAGTTTCAACAGTGCTCTGTTCTTCACCTCTTTGTGGAAATCACTCCGGGGTAAGCTTGTTTCTCTCTCTCTCCGTGTTCATAATGGTTAGACGAAAGAGTCAGGGCATCTCCATTAGAGAGCCCAATCCGAATGATACCCCGCCACAATCCGACTCAGACAATAACGATCCTATATGGACAGAACTGGAAAATGCATCCATGGCCATTCCAAAGGACAAGGGGAAAGCCCCTATGTCCTCTACTTCCCGCGCTAAATCTAAAACGAAGCCAACCCCTAGGAAATCCCCTGCTTCTAAGACCCCAAGTGGTTCGAAACGGAAAAATCAAGGGGAAGAGAGTGGGTCAAAGAGCAAGAAACAGAGAACCACAGTTGAGGGGGATAGGGGGCAGAAAGAATGGGAAGAAAAGATTGAAAGAAAGAACGTTACTTGCGAAAGGCAAGTCTTAAGGCAGAGTTTGGGTGAGTCAAATGTGGTTGTTCAAAGGTTGGACCAAATGGGTTTGACCCGATTCTTTGAAGTCATCCCGGGCTATATTCGAGGAATGGTTGAAGGATTCTATCGCTCAGTGAGATTAGAAAACTCAAACACCCCCGAACCAAGAATGGTGGCAGAGGTGAGAGGGGTCAATGTATGGATCACAGCTGAGAGGATATCCGAGTACCTGCAATGCCCCATCCCCGATCCAGAAACCGTCATCATTCCCAAATATGCTTTTGATCCGGCATCCTTTGATGGGAAGATGTTTGCCAAGAGGGTAATGACAAATCCGAAGAGGTATAATGGGAAATTCTTTCCCGGGGGACTAAAGGAGGATTACCGTCTCCTCAATAAAATTATGAAGCACAATGTGTACCCGTTGGCGAGTGACAAAAGGGTACCCCCTCGAGCCATAGCCTTCATGCATGCTTTCATGTTGGGCAAAGTGATAGACTTCGGCCGAACCATCTTCCAAGAGATGGTATATTTCAGAGAAAGGGCAAGTGCTACGGCAAATCTAGTCTTCCCGGCCATGGTTACCCATTTCTGTTTGCAACATAAGGTGCCAAAAAGGGCGGGCGAGAAAATGACTGAGGGAGTGCCCGGGCCTATCACTGAAGCCTCCAAAGCCAAAAGCCACGCACTATCCACCAAACACTCCAAGCCTGACTTCCACTCCGGTGTGAAAGCACCCAAATCCAAAAAACCTCGAGAAAGACAAGAACAGTGGATGGAGATCATTGTCCAACGCCAAGCCTTAATCTTGGAAGAGCTTAAAAGGGTGCATACAAGGCAGGACAAAGTGGATAGGAAGATCCAGAAGTGTTTGAGCATTGCCCGGTTCACGGCAAAGTATATGGGCGAATTGGCAGGGAAGACATTTGTGGAAAGCTCAGATGAGGAGAGTGAGGAAGACAAAGATGATGAAAATGAGGAGGAGGAAGATGCATTGAATGAAAGCGAGACGGGCAGTGCAAGGAGTGACAGTGAAAGTGGAGATGAGAGTGATAAGGAGGGAAATAGGGAGAGTTTGGCTAGAAATCTCCCGGAGCATCGCACCAAGGCTTCCCATGACGCTTTAGAGCTGAAAAACAGAGAAAGGGGAAAGGGGAAGAAGAAAGTAATGACACCGGTGCTATCCGAGACTGAAGAGGTTGGGGATGATACACCCACGGGGCCTACTGTGAGACATGCCACTGATCCACCTTCCACCCATGCTTCTGAATCCACTGCCGGTACTGATGTGATCTATTTGAGTGATTCAGCAGAAGGTGGGTCTATTGGAGCTGATGCAGGGTTAGAGAAGGCACTAGTTGTGTATGTGCCCCCACCATCGGAGCAGTGATTGCTTACTACACACACCCGACTCGGTTTTGGGAGAGGTAGCTTAGGTTCATATGTCAGAAGAGGAGTCGGTGGTTTTCTTTTTGTCTGTTTCCTGTTGTTTTTGCGTTATCACATTGTAGCATTGAGTAGTGGGTAGTGCCGGCAAAAATTTGGGGTAGTTGTGACCTAAGCCATCCATTGTATGCTGGCACTGTTTTGTACACAACTCTATGAAAAACCGAATCAATATAAGCTTTAAAGTCCTTTATGATCTTAAGCGTGTTTTGGATTCCCAATTATATGCATTGTAGTGTAGAATGTATGGTAACCGTTTCTTCTCTTATTCCTTGTGAACCATGTGTGTACATACTTCTCGTGTTTGCCTATTGAATTCTGTGGAATGCTTAGCCTCTTGTTCGCTTTTGCATCATTGTGCGCACTAGGGGGAGGTATCTATTGCAATATTCTGGAGAGAACCCCTTTACGAGAGTGAGAGAGATATGGAACCATACACTTTGCACACATCTAATGATCGGAATTGTTCAACTTGAGTTCATAACACGATGCACGAGTTGGATGTGGTAGCCTATAATCCTAATCGCTTGGGAAACTTCAAAAAGCATAAAATAGTTCATTTGCATCATTGGGGAGACATGATTGCCTGATTAGTTACTAGGGACTAGTAACTTTCAAGTTGGGGGGTGTGATGAGCGCATGTTATTGTGTATTTTACGGCTCAACGCGTCTAGTTTAACTTGCGTGCACGTATTATTCCATGTTTATACTCGATAATTGCACGAAAATGTATCTCATGTCCCGTGCAGGTCAAACAGAGAAAAGAGGACCCTGATGTGCCTAAATCAACTCTCCAAAAGTCAAACGAGGTCCGAATGATCGAAGCCGAACTTGGTTGGGAGAAGCAATGTCCAGAGGCTTAGTGACACCGGTGCCTCAATACCTTGACACCGGTGTCTTCCCTTTATTCCACTGATGAAGCTAGAATGCAGAGACCAAATGACACCGGTGCTCAATTCCAGTGACACCGGTGTCTCCCCTTTTATTCCAAGTGAAGGCCAAGATGCAGAGTGTCCAAGACACCGGTGCTTCTGAGTTCTATACACCGGTGTATCTATGCAATGCCAATGGAAGGAGGATGATACAGAGTGTCCAAGACACCGGTGCCTTCAAATCCTTTACACCGGTGTCTCTGCCAAATGCAAAGAAGATCAAGATACAGAGCCTTAGTGACACCGGTGCCTCAATTCCTTTACACCGGTGTCACCCCTTTCACAGAATACCAGATACAGAGCACCAGAGGCACCGGTGCCTCAATACCTTGACACCGGTGTATCTAGTTCGACAAAAGCAAACTTTTGCCTTGGGATGGCTGACTGTTGGGGGGTCCACTTTGCCTTAAAATGTGTGCCAAATCAGGGGACAAAAGGGATATTCAGCCTGGGGAAAGGAAAAGAAGCTTCTATTATGCCTTTTTGGAGGATAATATTGTAACTAGCCTAGTTTGTTAGGATATTTTCTATTAGGTTTTTACTTTTGGCCAAGGGGTCTCATTAGCTAACATAACCTCTTAGAAAATATCAGATTGTATTCCTTTTTGAGAGCTCTTCTTGCCTCCCTTTAGCTTTTCTAGTTGTTCTTCATTATTATTGAAGTTTTAAAGTAAGTTTTGTTAATCTTTATTGTTTATGCTTGAAGATCCTTGTAATCTCTTGGAATCAATTAAGTTTTGGATTAGTTTCACTCATATAGTTCCATTTTAGTATCTTCTTATCTTAAAATCTGATTGTTCTTAGTGTTCTCTAGTATAGTTTAGACTAAATCTTTCTTATTAGACTTAGATAAATTGGTTTTATCATGTTTTCCTTTGAGTATATCATGTTTATAGTTAATATGAGTAGCTAAATTAGTGTGGGTTAAGTTAAAGGTGAGGTTTAGTTCAAAACCATGTTGGTCTATATCTTCTCCATATGTGTTAATGCCATTGATGGATCTTTCTAAGTTTTTCTTATTGAAATAAAAATGAAGTGTTAAGTTCTTGATTAGTTATAGCCATCCTTAGAGTTGGTATATCTAATACTTGAATCGATGTCCTTCATATTTTAATCCTAATTTTCTTAAACTTGAAAGAATCCATCAAACCATTTTGTGAAGTAAAATCCCGATTTTCATTGAAGTATCTTCCGATCTAAAACCCTATACGGGGGATAGATTGAGTTTTAAGGAGAAGAGATAGACCGACGGAAGAATTGGAATAGACCAAACCTTAGAACTTAACCCCGCTCCTTAATCTAGTTTTAATCCTCCTTTTAGTTGATATAATTGCTTAACCGCACCAAACAAATTTGAGGTTGACGTCCGAAACGTCGAAAACACCAATTTGCGCACTCTTTAAATCCAACGTTCTTTTTCCCTGTGGATCGATACTTTGGACTATCCATTATACTCATTTTACATATTTTGAGGATAAGTTCTGTTTTATGAAAATAAACCACTGACTCGAGGCCGGCACCCCTAACGACAAACACTTTTGCCGGCCGGTCACCTTCCAGGATACTTTCTTGAGGCAGTGCCGGTTTCTGAAGCTCAGCAGCCGGATCCGGTGACGGTAGCTGCCATCGGGAATTCCCCGATCTCATTTAGCTCGTCCGGCTCCGAACACAGTTCTTCCCAGTCGCCTTGCAACTGGAATTCAGAGGACGACCAGGAAATCGATCAGAGTTTAGACCCAATGGCCCGAAACCCCGACGTCCCGAATCTCCGCGAGCTGATGCGGCAAAAGGAACAGAAAAAGTCTAACGTTGGCCCGATCTTGCCTAGGAGGGAGCCGACCTCAGCGTCCGAAGAGGCCTCAACTGAGGCCGATGTTCCCCTCATCCCGAGGCGGAGGCCAAGGGGCCCTGCTGCAATGACCTCGCCGAAGAAGAGCAGGACGGCCGATAAGGCCAAGGCTGTTGAGAGGGCTGCCCCATGGTGCCCCTCCTTGCTGGTGAATGGGGTTGATCCCATCACTGTCGCCGACTCGGCGGCCGATCTTGACGTCACGCAAACCCTCACGGGTATGCTGATGCTACCGAAGGATGTCGAGGTCTACCAAGGCACCGACCTCCCGACTTTGCTATTTCACTTGCAAATCTGTCTCGGCTGTTTTTCTGTTATTTCACTTGCAAATCTGTCTCTGACTTCATATTTCCCGATCCCATTGCAGGTTGCGCAGAAAACCCTGATGTGCCTGAGCCATTGCCAGGACTTGGAAACTCGATACAACACTATCGAGTTGGAGCTGAAGGCGTCCAACGCCAGATTTCTGAAAGTCCAAGAGGACATGGCCTCGTACAAGAAGAGGGTTCGGGACGCCGAGCTGAGGGCTGATACTGCTGAGTCTCAGCTCGGGACTGAAAGGAAGAAGTCATCCAGGCTGGAGGAGCAGATGGTCGATCTCAAAGCTCAGCGTGAGGCCGAGCTGAAGCGCCTCCAGGAGAACTCTTACGCCAAGGGCATGTTGGACGCTGCTGCCGACTTCATAGAGAACCAGATGCCGGAGATCCAGGCCGATTTCATCGGAATGGGTTGGAAGGCCGCTCTGGAAGCTGCCCAAGTGCCAAAGGATTCTTCCCTATTCTCAAAAATTCCATCTGTTGCCGAACTCGAGAATAGGGAACCTGAAGCCGAAGAAGAAGGCCAAGCTGCTGCAGCTGGAGAAGGAGAAGCAGGTCCGACTACCGTTAGTGCCGAAGCCGACACTGGTGTCCCCGATGCCGATGAAGTTGTAGTTGTAGTTTAGGTTTCCTTTGTACTTTTGAATTTCTTTTGCAATTTTTATGTAACCCAACTCTGAAATGAAATGGAATTATTTGTTTTTGACTTTTGTGTTGCAAGTAGTGGATCTTTCCCATTTGGTTTAGACTTCGTACTTTTCTCAAGTAATGAATCTTCTCAAACTTTTCTCAAGTAAAACACATACTTTTCTCAAGTATGCTCGGTAATTCAAACTTTTCTCGAGTAATGAATCATCTTCAATCCTTCTGAATATCAGACTTTTCTCAAGTACTGATTTAAACTCAAACTTTTCTCAAGTCTGTTCGGCTGTTTAACCTATATATAGGCTAAAACACATATTTTTCTCAAATATGTTTGGGTGTTCTAACTTTTCTCAAGTATTGAACATTCTCCAACTTTTCTCAAGTCATGTAGGCTGTTTAACCTATACTTAGGATTAAACACATATTTTTCTCAAATATGTTCGGGTGTTCTGACTTTTCTCAAGTGTTGAACATTCTCCAACTTTTCTCAAGTCTGTTTGGCTATTTAACCTCTGCTTAGGCTTAAACACATATTTTTCTCAAATATGTTCTGGGGTTCAAAGTTTTCTCAAGTATTGAACATTCTCCAACTTTTCTCAAGTCATGTAGGCTGTTTAACCTATACTTAGGATTAAACACATATTTTTCTCAAATATGTTCAGGTGTTCTGACTTTTCTCAAGTGTTGAACATTCTCCAACTTTTCTCAAGTCATGTAGGCTGTTTAACCTATACTTAGGATTAAACACATATTTTTCTCAAATATGTTCGGGTGTTCTGACTTTTCTCAAGTGTTGAACATTCTCCAACTTTTCTCAAGTCTGTTCGGTTGTTTAACCTCTGCTTAGGCTTAAACACATATTTTTCTCAAATATGTTCTGGGGTTCAAACTTTTCTCAAGTATTGAACATTCTCCAACTTTTCTCAAGTCATGTAGGCTGTTTAACCTATACTTAGGATTAAACACATATTTTTCTCAAATATGTTCGGGTGTTCTGACTTTTCTCAAGTGTTGAACATTCTCCAACTTTTCTCAAGTCTGTTCGGTTGTTTAACCTCTGCTTAGGCTTAAACACATATTTTTCTCAAATATGTTCTGGGGTTCAAACTTTTCTCAAGTATTGAACATTCTCCAACTTTTCTCAAGTCATGTAGGCTGTTTAACCTATACTTAGGATTAAACACATATTTTTCTCAAATATGTTCGGGTGTTCTGACTTTTCTCAAGTGTTGAACTTCATTCTGATCTTGTATGTACTGGATTTCCCTTTGCCCCCTAGCTTCGGCTATTTCGAACCGATCTGGCGGAGTAGCCGAGGCTAGAAAGCTTACCCATGATGGGCTCTGTATCGATCTGAGGGGACTTTCATCCGTATCTGGTCCAATCTGAAGCGTGCTCTGTCTGGCCATAAATGCGACGTGACCGTTTGGTTGCGCCTTTAATGAAAGATGCACTTTTACGCGCGTGCTCTGACGTGTCGCTTCAGCATCCCACCTGTGATTCATTGATTGGTCCAGGAGTAATGGATCTGACGGTTGAGGGGTGAAGAATCTGACGGTTGGGGATTTCAAACGTTCATCATAATACATTATGCCGCCTCAAAACCCTATAAATCCCTTCTTCCATCCTCCATTTCTTTTTTCTCGTTCTTCTTCGTAAGTTCTTCATCTTAGTCTAGTACCTTCCGATTTTCTTTTCTGTCTGCACTTCTCCCCCACTCATCCTCTGAATATGGGAGTCTTTCGTAAACATTTCGCCTCTCCGGCGCGCATAGCGGAATTCCGTAGGCACTACAATATCCCTGATGACGTAGTAGTAGAGATTAATAGGCCAAAGACTCACCCTGAGATTCGGGATGAGGACTCCATTCACATTCCTTTAATGGCCGTAACTGAAGGTGGAGTTAGGTTCCCCCTCCATCCTTTACTCCGTAGGTTTCTGGCCTGGTACCGGCTGAACCCTATGCAGATCTCCATAAACACCTATCGCATAGTAATGGGCATAGTTCGTTTGAACGAACTGTGCAACACAAACTTAGGTTTATGGGACATTAATTTTAATTATGATATGGCCTATAACAAAGAGGAGAAATGGTATCTTAAATCCCGTAGAGGCCGAGAGAAGATAGTGACGCATCTCGTCGACTCAAATAGGGGGAACGATGATGATTTCCTGATCGTCTCGGGCAATTGGGAGTTTTCTCCTGATGAACCCGAGCATACGCGGATCCCTGTTCCCTGCAGTTTCGGGCAACCCCGTTAGTTCCCTCTTCCCTTTGATCATAATTTCTGTAGTTTGCCGACATTAGATATCTGACTGTTTCTTTCTTGTGTTTGTGCAGCTGCTAATGTGAACCGAGGTCGGCAACCGCACGCCACCAACCCTGAGGACCTGAAGAAGGTGCTGCGCTACAAGGGTGTAGAGGGGCAGGTCAAGCCGAGATCTGCCGAGGTATTGCTTCGATATAACCCGACCTACAAGGGTTACATCAAGGATAGAGCATACATTGTCGAGATCGTCGTTGAAGAGTCCCAAGCTGCTATCCCCGAAGGCGTGCCTCTGCCGTACCTTAGAGAGCCACAGCGCGTAACAATCGCTGCAGCAGCCGAGGTGCCGAGTTCTTCTTCTTCTTCATCGACGGGCAACTCAGGGTCTCGGCCCTCTACGTACTGGAATACCGAAGACGAAGAAGATATCGATCGGGAAATCATGTCAAAGAATTCGAACGTCCCGAATCTGAAGGAGATGATGAGGCAGAAGGCAAAAGCTGCTGCCGATGCAAAAAAGGCGTTAACGCCCACTGAAGCGAAGAAGCCATCTGGTGTGATGGTGGCTAAGAGGAAGACTGGGGAAGAAAATGCCCCAGTGCAAACTTCATTTGTATCCACCGAGACAAGTGAGATACCTCCCGGCTCCAAGAGAAGACGGTTGGTAAAGGCTCACGACGCTGGGACCTCCAAGCCGGAAAGGAAGTCCAAATCATCTGCGAAGGCGGACAAATGGGCTCCTGCCCTTCTGGTTTCTGGCGCCCAGCTTGTCACTGTTGCCGACACCGTGGGTGACCTGGGCGTGGCGACCGCTCTTGCCCAAGCCCTGATGCTGCCCAGGGACATCGAGCCATACGCCGAGTCTGATGTTCGGTCGTTGCTGCGCACTGTGATCGCGCACAACATCTTTGTAAGTACCCCTACACTTGAAGTTGTCCTTTCTGTTTGTCATGTTTCTTACTGTTTTGTTTCTTGCACAGGCAATCCAGAAATCTATGCTGTGTCTCGGGCAGAGTCAGGAGCGCGAGACCAAGCGGAACCTTGGAGAGAATGAGGCCCGGGAGTTTAAGGCCAAATACTCCAAGGCACAGGACCAGGCCGATGATTACAAGAAGAAGGCGCTGGAGATTGCCCAGTGTGCTGAATCGTTCAGCCAGCTCATGGCCGAGGAGAAGAAGAGGTCAGCCAACCTTGCTGCCGATATGGATGCTCTAAAGAAGAAGCATGCTGGAGATCTCGCCGAGGCTGAGAGGAAGGCTCGTCAGCTCGGCATGAATGAGGCGGCTGAGGACTTCCTTAGCAATCAAATCCCTGATATGCAGGAGGAGTTCCTTGCTACCGGGTGGAAAGCTGCTCTGAAGGCCAGCAACGTGCCTTCAGATTCCCCCCTGTTCAAGGAGATGCCTCATTCTTCTGAGCTAGGAGATGAAGAAACTGAAATGGCCCGAGATGAGGGTCCGGAAGGCGGCATCACCGACCTAACCGCTGATGACCAAGGCCTTGCTAATGTCGGGGATGCTGCTGCAGAAGAAGGCCGAACTCAGAAGGGCCCAGTTGACATTGCCTGAAGAAAGTTTTTATGTTTTCTTTCTACATAGTACTTCCTGCTTTTGTAGTAGTAACACATTTTGATGTCTTCTGTTCCCACATCCTTGTTTCTGTATTTGGCTCAGTAAATGAATGAAAAAAACCATCTTTCTTCTGTTGGTAATTCTTGTCTTGATCCTTACTTGATATTCCTTTCATGAATGAAGTCGGGTACCAATGCTCTGAAACACCTCTTAATGCAAACTTCGATTGTTTCTTCTTAAAACATGAACCTCTTCTGAAGTGTGCTCGGGCATTCAAACTGTTCTTGGGTTTTGAACATATCTAAAACTTTTCTCAAGTCATGTAGGCTGCTTAACCTATACTTAGGATTAAACACATACTTTTCTCAAGTATGTTCAGGTGTTCAAACTTTTCTCAAGTATTGAACTTATCTAAAACTTTTCTCAAATTTGGAATTACATTCTGAACATCTATTTGAACATGGAAGATGGAACATTTATTTATTGAAATAAACATAAATACTGAAACGAAGAAATTACTGGTAAAACTTCTTAAGGTTGGAAACATTCCAAGTCCTTGGTATTTTCTTATCATCCAGATCTTGCAGTTTGTAGGCGCCCTTCCCGAGTCGACCTATTACTCTGTATGGACCCTCCCAGTTGGCCCCGAGCTTGCCATTAGTTGGATCTTTCGTGTTTCCCATGACCTTGCGCAGGACTAGGTCGCCGAGATTGAATTCCCTCTGATGGACTTTCTTGTTATAGGTTCTAGACAGAGTGGACTGATAGGAAGCGAGTCTGATCATGGCTCGTTCTCGTTTCTCTTCGGCAAAATCGAGCTCTATTGCCAATGCCTGATCATTACCAGCTTGCTCCATCACTTCGGTTCGGAGAGTCGGGATGCCAACTTCAAGAGGAATGACAGCCTCTGTGCCATAAGCAAGTGAATATGTCGGCGAGGAGTGGTCCTGTATGCGCATAAGACGAGTGGCAATTCCTCCACCCACTTACCCTTGGCTTTCTCTAGCCGTTTTTTCATTCCTCCCAATATCGTCTTGTTTGAAGCTTCTGCCTGCCCATTGCATTGGGGATATGCCACTGGGGCGTAATAGTTTATGATCTTGTATTGTGAGCAGAAAGCCTTGAACTTGTCCTGGAACTGGGTTCCGTTGTCCGAGACGATGGCGTATGGGATGCCGAATCTGGTGATAATGTTCTGCCATACGAATCGCTCGACATTCTTCTCGGTGATCTTGGCCAGTGGTACGGCTTCTATCCACTTGGCAAAATAATCTGTGGCAACCAACAGATACTTCCTCTCCCCAGTTGCTTTGGGAAGCGGGCCGACGATATCCATTCCCCATTGGGCAAAGGGCCATGGACTGGTGAGTGGTGACAGATCGGCAGCAGGTTGATGTGTGATCGGTGCGAACTTCTGGCACTTTTCGCAGATCCGGACGTACTTCTTTGCATCCTCTTGCATATATGGCCACCAATATCCCTAAGATATGGCGCGATGGGCTATGGACCTGCCCCCAGCGTGACTCCCACATATCCCCTCATGAATTTCGTACAAGAATTTCTGAACTAAAGTAGGGTGTACGCATTTCAAATAGGGACCAGTGTAGGACTTACGATAGAGTTCTTGCTTTGGTGATAGCCAGAAACGTGTTGCCTTGATCCGTAGCTTGTGAGCTTCTTTTTTGTCCTCGGGGACAGTTCCCGCAGTGAGGCAGGAGATAATGGGATCCATCTAGCTTGGGCCGAGATCGATTTCCAAAGCCTTCTCGGCAATTGGGATGTCGATGCTCGGGTACTCAATGGAATCCACGTATATGGTTCTGAACTTGTCTCTGGGTATTGCCGAAGCCAAACATGCTAAGGCATCTGCGTGGTCGTTCTATCTTGAGCTGATGTGTGTCATCATTGTTTTCTTGAACTTTGATAACTCTGCTCTAGCCCTTTCTGCATAGGCGGTCATCCTCTCATCTCGGGTGGCATACTCTCCACTGAGCTGGTTGAGGACCAATTGTGAATCGCAGAAGACCTCCACATGTTCTGCCCCCAGATTATGTGCGCATTTGAGTCAGAGTATCAGTGCCTCATATTCAGCGACATTGTTGGAGGCGCTGAAATTCAATCGGAAGGATTGCTCAAAATAGCACCCATCTGGCTCTTCTATCACGATGCCGACTCCAGATCCTCTTGAACAGGATGATCCGTCAACATACAACCTCCAGTACGGTGTCTGATCGGGAACTATTTCCCCCTGTTCGGGCATATCCTTCTCTGAGATTGAAGCGACGTTTTCCACAGGTTCGTGGGAGAATTCTGCGATAAAGTCTGCCAGGACCTGTCCCTTCACTGCTATCCTCGAGAGGAATCTAATGTCGTATTCCCCAAGCTCTACAGACCAAGTGGCCACCCTTCCCGACAGTTCTGCTCTTCTCAAGACAGTACTGATTGGGTGTTTGGTCGGTACTTCTATTGTATGGGCAAGGAAGTAATGCTGCAATTTCCTCGAGGCCACCACCAGGGATAAGATCAACTTCTCCAAGGGGAGATATCTTGTCTTCGAATCCAAGAGCGTTTTACTTACATAATAGACTGGTGTTTGCTCACCATCTTTGTTCTTCAACAAGACAGCGCTGACTGCATGCTCGGATACGGCCAGATAAAGTGTCAACACATCTCCCTTCTCGGGAGTCATGATCAGTGGGGGGTTCGCCAAGTAGTTCTTCATCTCTTGGAAAACCCTTTCACATTCTTCCCCCCAGGTGTACTTGGACTGTTTTCTCAACAGTTGAAAGAATGGTCGACATCGATCAGATGATCGGCTGATGAACCTATTGAGGGCTGCCACCATTCCGGTTAACCTTTGAACTTCCTTCACAGTTCGGGGACTTTGTAAGTTTTGCAGGGCGACGATCTGATCGGGATTAGCTTCTATTCCCCTGCGTGTAACCAGATGCCCCAAGAATTTCCCCGAGCTAACCCCGAAAGCACATTTCGATGCGTTGAGCTTGAGTTTGTACTTTCTTAGTACCTGGAAAGTTTTGCCGAGATCATCTATGTGGGATTCGGCCTCTTCAGATTTGATGACCATATCGTCGATGTAAACTTCCATGGTCTTCCCGAGCAGCTCCCTGAACATGAGAGTCGCCAACCGCTGATATGTTGCCCCTGCATTTCTCAAGCCGAAAGGCATCACTTTGTAACAGAAGAGTCCGCGTGGAGTAATGAAGGACGTCTTCTCTTGATTCGGCGCGTGCATGGCTATCTGATGATATCCCCGATATGCATCCAGGAAACTCATGCGCCGATACCCAGCTGTGACATCCACTAGCTGATCTATCTTGAGCAGTGGAAAGCTATCTTTGGGACAGGCTTTGTTGAGGCTAGTGAAGTCCACGCAAACCCTCCACTTGCCATTCTTCTTCTTGACCACCACGGTGTTAGATAGCCACTCGGGGTAATGCATCTCTCTGATGGCATCGGCCTCCAACAGCCGATCTACCTCTTCTATTACAGCATCCACATGTTGGACTGCCGGTCTTCTTCTTTTCTGTATCCATGAATAGGGCTTAACGCACCTGACACCACTCTTTCTTTTCTTAGTAGCATTCCCATCCTCCTAAGTAACAAGGCCTAATAGAACAAGCAGCTTTGCCGAACCAATGGAATAGATTCAGGAAGAGAACTGGTTTGTGGGCAGGATCCACATTCAAGTGATGGCATATGATATCCGGGCTCACCCCAGGCATCTCCTGTGGTGTCCAAGCGAATACGTCTATGTGCTCTTTAAGAATTTTGATCAGGACCTTCTCGTTCTGCTCTGATAACTCTGCCCCGATCAGAAAATACCGCTATGGATCTGTCTCGTGAGCTGGTATCTGCTTGAGTTCCACTAAAACTCGGTCGGCTGGATTACGCCCGATATCCTCTATCGTCGGCCGATCTGGGACTTCTATGGACTTCATGTGTTCGGCCTTTGGTTTATGCTTGATGGAGGTGACATAGCAGCTTCTCGTTGTTGTCTGATTACCCCGAACACATTCGATCCCCTTTTTCCCCAGAAACTTCAGCATTTGGTGATAGGTAGAAGGGATTGCCCCCAGCCTGTGGAGCCAAGTTCTCCCCACAATGGCATTATAGGCCGATGGTATATCCATGACCAGAAAATCCACATCTAAGGTTCCTTTCCCTGCTCGTACAGGGATTGTAATGGATCCTATGGGCCAGACCGCTTCGGCACTGAACCCGATGAGCGATATATCGGCTTTCTTCAAATCTGCCTTGTCTAGCTTGAGCTTTTTGAAAGCATCATAGTACAGGATTTCTGTTGAGCTGCCCTGGTCAACTAGGATTCTCTCCGTGTTGAGGGTACCGAGGAGCAGCGTGATCACCAATGCATCGTTATGGGGATGTGTTACCCCCTCCAAATCCTTTTCCGAAAAGGATATGACTGTTTCCACCTGTGTCTCGGGCTCTTTCCTCTTCTGACCGAGGTGTTGTACATGATGTTCGTGCCCGTCTCGGCGGCGCTGGAGCCGTACTTCCTTCATATCTGGAACCGGAGTCGCCGCGTGTATGACATGCACGGTCCCAGTTATCATCGCCTCTTCCTCAGAGGATTCGGCTTCCATCGGCTCTGGCTGAACCACTTGTTGCCTCTGTTCGGCCACAAAACGTCGAAGGTGCCCGGCTTCAACTAATTCCTCTAGGAATTGTTTAAGCGCCTTGCATCTTTCTGTCATATGGCCATTTTTGCGGTGATAGCTGCACCAATCTTTGTTCGGGTCACGCTTCACTGGCTCTCCCGACCCAGCTGGCCACTTCCAGAAGGGCTCGTTCTTCAAGGGAAAGATCATCCGAAAGATTGGGGTGTTGAAAACCGTACGTATAGCTCTATACGCCTGGGGTCCAGGTGGTCTTCGCTCCCTGGTTACCTGTGACACTTCGGCCACCTCAGTTCTGGGACTCTTGGCCTCAAGCTCTATCACCGCATTCCTGTGTGCCTTGGCTACTGGCCGATCTTTGTCTCGGCGGATCTCATCTTCGAACTTGGCATACTTCTCGACTCTGCTCATCAGGTCGGCAATGGTATTAGGGGGATCAATGGTGAGAGACTCCCTCAGCCGATCTCGGTATGACAATCCCAGCTTGAAAGACTCTACGGCGTAGGCCTCTGTGCAGTCCCCGATCTCATTGTAGGTAGCCCAGTACTTGCTGGCGTACTGTCTGAGATCCTCTTTTGGTCCTTTTCTCAAGGCCAGAAGCGTGTTCACGTACTTTTTCTGTGCTCGGTTAGCCACAAATCTCTTGAGGAACTGATCTGCCAGTTGCCTCCAGCTGGTAATTGATCTCGGCGGTAGAGCCTGAAATCAATTTAGGGCTATCTCTCCCAAGCTCAATGAAAATACCTTACAGTAAAGGCTGTCTTGGCCCACATAGATCATCATGGAGTTCACGAATCCTTTGATGTGAGTCATCGGATCCGTTCGTCCATTATAGATTGTAAATTTCGGAGGGACAAACTTTCTGGGTAAGTCCTCCGTCTCTATCTGAACTGACAACGGTGATACTGCCAGCTGTTGCAGCTCCTTGTGATTTTCGTCGTCCTCCGGGCGGTTGAGTCCCAACTGTTGATTCAACCATGCCCTCATATCGGTTACCGGAGCCACCGGCGGCAAAGGCCGATATGGGAGCTTCGGCTGGACGTCTGGGGCCGATTCTGCCCGCTGATTTAGCCATTCCCTCATGTCAGGAATTGGCTGTGCCTGAGGTGGTCCGCCTAGATTTGACGATGCCCCCATCTGCCTTTCTCCTCCTCGGGGCCTTCTGCTAGGTTCGTGTCGGCTATCTTGCCGAGACGGCGCAGTCTCGGAGCGCTCGTCATGTCTAGATACTGATTGGCGGACTGAATCTTTTTGTTTGCGGAGAGTTCGGTTTTCTCTCTCCATGCGTCGTATGTAACGCCTCATATCTTCTATTTCTTGATCCCTCCTTCGGATCCGATCAGCATTATCGTACTCTTCGTCTCGGCGAGACCTTTCATGAGTTCGGGATTCTCTTCCTCCCTCATTCCGGGATTGAGTTAGGGATCTGTCCCTGTTTCTTGACCGTTCCGCTTCTCGCGGACGATCCGGACGTTGCTCCAGATTCAATGGCGTGGGTAGCGCAAGAGCTACCGAGGTGTTGGCAGACAATGGAACGGTAGGATGCAGCACCTCTTCTCCAAGCTGTTCCCCTACTATCTTTGGGGGAGGAACCCTAGGAATTTCCCTCCTGGGACCCTTGGATTTGTGTGGAACTGGAGGGGGGGATCTTGATCTTCCTTTGCCATCTCGTTCCCTCCCCTGATCTTTTCTAGATGTTTCAGCCATGAATCTTTAACTTTCCCACAGACGACGCCAATTGTAAGGGGGTTGATTTAGATAATCAGGACGGAAAGCTAAGAATCCACTATCCAGCCGAAACAGTAATCTTCTCAATATGTGGACCTGTGATCTGCAAAAGAGTAATCCGTCAAAGAGCCCTCTGCCGCTGTGGCAGGAGGACACTCCGATGATTAAGTCAGGCAAAACTCACAGGAGAATGATAACGCAAGCTAATATTCTCTATCAGCAGGCAAAACAGTATATTCAGGCGTACCTTTTTTGTTTATCTGGAGCTCTATTTATAGACTTCACCTTCTGCCCTAATTCTCTTAGGGCTTTCTTGGGCCCCAATTCTGTTTGGGCCCTCTTGGGTCCCAATTCTGTTAGGGCTCTTTTAGGGCGAAGTGTCCTCTGATTGGCTATGGATTTCACGTCCATAACTGATTGATTCTGACACATCCTTCTCGAAAAAACAGTTACAGGTCGCCTTTCTCGGGCTGCCCATAATCCTGACCGACTTTCTCAGTTCGGCGAGTCATGGATCCGCCTTTCTAAGGTCGGCATTGCTAAATGCATGGTTCTGTTACCCAGATTTAGGGATGGTCGGCACTCCTCGTGTTGGCCAACATCTCACGTGACCGGCACGTGCTTCTGGATATGTTATTTGGTCTCGGCCGACCTTCAAACTTACTCGGGGGTCCTAAATGTATTTTCTCAATTACATTTTACCCTCGTCAATTGCCCCCTAACTTCGGCTGCTTTGAACCGACTTGGCGAAGTAGTCGAGGCTATTCAGTGCATTCATGGTGTCATTTCTTATTCTTGATCGGGCAGTTTCTGAACCGCCATTCGAGAATTTACAGCGTCGCATTGAAGTCTGATGGGACGTGCAGCAGACTTTAATGGCTTTGGGGCCACGCGCCTCCTGCGCGTGCCCCACAGGTGGAGCGTCCTCATTGGGGAGGCCTAGGGTTTTATCCGTTCGGCTTCCCTCCTTATAAATACTCGCCCGTTCTTCACCTTTGATTTTTCTTCTGCAACCTTCCACTGTCATCATACCAGAGAGAGAATTCATCTGTCTTTGTAAGTCGTTTTCAACCAGAGCCTTAGGTTTTCCCTCTTGTGTTGCTCTTTCGTCCCCTACTCCTTTCTGTAATGGGGATTTTTAGGCAGTTAGTAGACATGCCGGAAAAGATGGCAGAATTCCGGCGACGGTACAACATCCCTTCTGATGTTGCCGTCGAAATCAACGATCCCCACACTCCTCGTGATGGGAATGACCCCGACACCCTTCACGTTCCTCTGATGGCGGTTGTCGAGGGTGGAGTTCGGTTCCCACTCAATCGCCTTCTTCGTGAAGTGCTTTGCTGGTACCGGCTTCACCCGATGCAAATCTCCATTAACACTTTTTTTTTTTTGATAGGAATCTCCATTAACACTTATAGGATAATCCACTCTATAGTCGAACTGAATAGGTTGAATAATACCCAGATAGGACTTCGAGAGATTCGATTCTGTTACGATATGGTCAGAAAAGGCTCTGATGCCTATTACCTGAAGAACAGACCACATATCGAGCGGATCGTCACCTATCTAACGGACTCTAACCGTGGCAATGACGATGACTTCCTCATCGTCACTGGCAACTGGGAGATCGGGCGAGATGAGCCTGAACAGCCCAAGTTCCACATCCCGATCCGGTTTGGAGTCACCCGTTAGTGCCCCGACCTTGTCTTTCATTTGTCTTTTTCTTTATGATGCCGAACATATCTTGATGCTGATTGCATTTTTTCCATTCTTTTTTGCAGCTACAGACGCCAATAAGAACCGAAACAAACAGTCGATCAATCTCGACGACGTCAAAAGGGTCGTCAGATATACGGGGTCTTTTGGCCGAAGCTGGGCCCGATCCCCCGAAGTGCTCCTGAGGTACGTTGCGAGCTATAGGGGATATATTAAAAAATCAATTCCTGACGCCACCGTCGTTGGTGCCGACCTTCCAGGATACTTTCCTGAGGCATGAAAGGCCAAGGGCAAAGAAATTACACTAGATGAACGATTAATACTCAGCAAATAAAATTACTCTAAATCTTAAATCTATGCAATGGATCATAAGATACATGATCAAGAAGAAAGTATGAATGGTTAATCAAGCATTAAGAACAGAGCAATATAATCAGAGTGCGACATAATCATATTAGACAGTAAGCGGAAGCATTAAACAAGTAAGTGCAGTAAATAAATCAAATGTTGACAATATAACCTTAACTCAAACCCTATGACTTGTTTCTAAGTTTCTGACACACGCAACCGACCAGTATCTATAAGTGTCTACCATTGTTAACAAGTGTCTAAAATTTCTTTCAAAATACAAAGTTCGGGTCGACACAAGCATTGCCTATCATTAAAATTTTATTTCCAAAGTGGTGTCAAGATGTTCCAGACCAATATGGTCCCGACCCCTACGTTGACCTCGTATCCGACACTAGTGTATCCAAACATCGGCTCCCGTATCCCATATTTCCAACCGCTATGCTCCTAGCATTATGTCTCCCATATGTCGTGCCTTGACTTAGAAAATATCTAATTCCTCCCCTTTAACTATGATTTATTTTTGAAAAGACACGACACAGCTTACGAGAACATAACTGGCTCACGACATAACTTGGCTAAATATATGAGATGTGACCGACTCGACTCCAAGACACAGTCCGGTGGTAACAGACGTAGTTCGGCTAAAATCCATATCTCGGCTAAAGACATCCTAACACGTCTCCCCAAGGAATAAGTCAAGACCAAAGTCACCAAACATAAGAGTTTATCAAATTCTTAATTTTCGTTCCCAAAATTCGTGACTTTCCAAGACTAGTGTCAAAATCTCGGATGACCGATCTACTAGCCTCAATACGTTCCTTATTGACTCTATCTAACTTTCGTTTAAACGTGTCACGACCCATCCCGTAAAGGTTAAGGCATGTGACCGGCCACGAGTGGAACTCGTAAGGCCCTTAAAAATATACCAGTTTAGGGATTTTCTATCAACATAACTGATATCAGAGTGCGAAAAATAAAATTAACTCCAGAGTTCAATGCATAAAATAAGGTGCAACAATATAACCCTTATGGGCTTACAAACCATGACTACGGTCCAAATTTTCGACCGGTCAACCAAATACATTACAATCAAGATCAAAGTACATCTAAAGACGCTAAGTCTAGAGATTACAAAAGATACTTCAATCCTAATACAACTTTGCAGAATTCAAGCATGATCAGCATCATTAATTAAGACCTGTTGCATCAACAACTCCATTAGCACTAGGCTAGTGTGAGTCTAGATATGACAAGTCTACTAACTTTCTGTATTACGATAACTCGTATTCTTGAAATTCATTATAATTAAATGCCAACATTATATGATATACGAATCCAGCTTTTAGGCTTGCGCTGTAACCATGCACACTTATCAATGATCATGTTATGTGACGTATGAATTCAGCTTTTAGGCTTACGCTGTAACCATGTATGGTAACGTTATACGATCTACGGCCCACCAGTAAATTAGGGAGCGACCCCAAATATAAGCCGGCATGATATCACCCGTTGGATTACCTGGCTAATAATCCCCACCCTTATTACTTCACCTCATCGCTAGAATCTTCATCTGCCCCCTAGCGGCCGGGGCGCCGTATTGATCTCATAATCATGTCATGATATTTCCATATTTTCGTGATGTCATGATTCTTTTTAGAGTCTTAATATGTCATCCTTAGTCTACTACCCGTTCAGTGGCATAAATGTATATGCGTCAAAGTAAGAGAAATATTCAGTTCTACTATGAAAGTAAGCAAGTCATACGCAAGACTCACCTGAAAGTAGTCCGCACTTTCTTTATATCAATTCGACCCGATAACCTCAACTCCCGGGTCTATCATAATAAATAAAAAGCACTTATTGCCAATAAAATACATACTAACTTAGTGACTCAAGTCGCGTAACCGCTCGAACTCCTCGATTCGCAAGGGTACAAAAATGTAATTCGGGTTCTAGGGCAAAGTGGTCCTTTTCTCTAATTTTAACAAGTGGCCTCGAGGGCTTTCTCGGGATTTGTGTCAATTTTATTACTTAATCCTTAGTCTCGTTTGTATATTCTAAGGCTCGGATGACTCACGTTCGATCGGTTTGATCGCCGGTACTTACTTAGACCGTAAAATGGTATTTTCGTAATTTTGCTATCGGCCGTAAAAAAATATAACCGAGGCCCAACCCACTTTATTTTCAGTCCTTATTCACATCAAGGTCTAATTCCATAGTCGGTCCGTTCGTGTGGTGATTTTAGTGTCGGTAGGCCAAAAATAAGTAAGAGTGTCGTTTTGGTAATTATACTCTCCGGTCCCCGAAACCTGGGACCGAGACTTATCCCGTACATTATTTAACCCCAATTTCATCATGGTAAGGTCAATTTCGTGATTCGGCTAGCGGGTGTGGCGATTTAAGTGGGTGCGTGAGTGGGGTTTCTAGAGAGAGAAAATCCCATAAATGGGCTGTTTTTCGGGCTGACTTTGGGGTCGTTTTCTGTGAGCTACGTAGGTCTCGAGGACGATCCAATCCATCTAGGTCCAAGATTTTGTCTACAACTTTCGTGTTTTAAGAAACTGATTTTGACCGTCCGAACATCAAGATTCAAGGGCCCGAAGTTGACAAAAAATCTAGAAAAATCTGGGAAATCTGGGAAAGTCAGTGTTCAATAAGGCCGCGGGTCATTTTCGTAGCCTGATTTTAACATGTTCAAGATGTCATAGAGTAAATCCATTCCATCTATGTTCAAGATAAAGTATTCGTCTCAAACTTTTGTCTTTTAAAAAATGTAATTCGAGCAACAAAACATCAAAATCTAAGTCTCCGAAGTTGGCTAAAAATCAGCGAAAAATCTGGGAAAAAGTCAGTTTACTCAAGTTCGCGAGTGACTTTCGTGGCTCGATTTTTACGGGTTCTAATGGTCCGAAAGTCGATCCAATCCATCTATTTCGAAGACTAAGTGTCCAACTACGAGTTCTAACAACGAAATCTAAATTAAACCATATAAAACATTAAGATCTAAAGTCTTGAATATAAGAAAAAGTATGTGTTTAACAAGAGTGTTTTACCTCCTCTTTGCCGGAAAGCTTGGTGGACGAAAACGGTGGCTCGGGCTACGAATACGGTGATCTAGGAGGAACTCCGGCATGTCTTAGTGTACGTGGTAATGTAGAGGTGGTGGTGTAGCGGTAAAAAACGGTGATGTATAAAAACTCAACTTAAGAATTGGAGGTAGAAGAGGGTTTTGAGAGGAGGTGTGTGTGTGAGAGTTAGACAGAGAGAGGGGGGGGGGGGGGTGGTTTCTGCCGTGAGAGAGGTCCCCAAATCCCATTTCCCACTTTTCCTTCTATAATCCCAAACATATATATGCATAAATTGGAGTAAAACAAAATAAATTAATAAATATAGATTAGGCTAGGTTAATTAGGGAACATACCCCTTAATTTAAGGAAAAAGGGGATTTGATTTGACCATGATGGATTTATATCGGTCAAGGGCTTGGTCGCGCGCGCGAGCGCAAAACACTGCACGATCCCGAGAAACTGTTCCGATACCGCGATTTTTCAAAAAATATGAAAATAGACCGGGCGACTCAGAAAATTACGAGGATCGTCATGGTGTGCTCAGATTTCTCTTATGAGTATTCGTTGGTAGGCCAACATCTCCAAATGTCGTAAAATTTAACGTTTTTAATAAGCGTAGGTTCCGAAATAAGATAAAATCAATAACATAGAATAAAATCAATTAAATTATGCGATAATTGTAATTATCCGCGCTATTTTTAAATTTAAATAATTAAATCGGGTCGGGGTATTACAAAACGACTAGACTCATGATAGCATAGTGATATGTTGGAGATACAAGTTTTTAACAAATAAATAAGATGATTCAATAAAGTTAGCTATTGCACATAAACAATAATCGCATAATTTTATTTTACAACAAAACTCCTAACACGCTAACTTTTGAATAAGATGTTATCTCATAATGATATATGATACCTAACGTTTCAATATAATAATCTGAGCTTGATTATAGGTGTAGTAGTCATTACGTAAGAATTGGGGCAACGTTCTAATTTTCTGAAAAATTTTGCTGTCTGAAAATTTTTCTAAGTATAGAAAAAAGTTGAATTTTCAAAGTTTCAATTTAGAGGATAAAAAGTCCCGGATATGATTTCTTGATTTTTTCTAAGCACAATGGTATATTCATACGTCTCAAACGCATAAGTTTAGAGTGAGTTTTGAATCAAACTATAGGAAGAAAACAGGTGATTTTTCGATTTTGTACTAAAATAGGGAGGTCGACATTTTGATTCAAATGGAACTTCAATTTTCTGTAAATGTCATTGTTTCTAAATGGGGGGTACTTCCTTATTTTCATTAAATAAAATTAAAGTAAATAAAGAATAATTTATTTACTTAAATTTATTTATAGAAAATAAGTGCACTGTCATAAAACAAGCCTTACCTTAATAAGCCTAAGCCAGAAACTAAGTGTCAAGATTTCACAACAGAGGCACCGGTGTAAGGTTTTTAGAGGCACCGGTGTAAAGTCAGTTCTATAGCATACTAATAAGATACAGAGAGGTAAGACACCGGTGTAACGTTTTTAGAGGTACAAGTGCTAAGTCAAGTTTACATGTAAAATGGAAGTACTACAAGGGGAAGGCACCAGTGCAACCAAAACTGAGGCACTGATGTAACTATAAAAATATAGAACAAGGGAAAGTGCTGCAAGAAAAGGCACCAGTGCTAACAAAATCAAGGCACCGGTGCTAACATCATCTTCTACGAAAATACAGTACAGAATTTTGTTTTCTCAAAGCTCCATGGAGCTCAATATGGATCGATATCATAGATTAAAGATTAGAGAGAGTTTCATTTACCTTAGTATTGAAGAAACTGAACTTGAATCGAAGGATTGCAACTTGAATTTGGATGATTGGATCACAAAATAGAAGTTTCTACTCTTCCCCTCCCTCTACTGTAGTACCTATAATCTCTCAACAATGGCACTCTCTCCACTCTCTGAAGCACTGAAATTTCATAGGTGCAATGGTGAGGATGAAAGTATAGAAATAAAGAGGGGTTGAGTGTGGGAGTGCCTCTTGCATAGATTTTCATTGGAGAAGAAAAATTGTTGCAGGTTTTTTATGGAGTGAAGTAGTTGTATTGCTCAGCCATAATGAAAATTAGAAGAGAGGTTTTGTGACCAAACCAGGGTGGAAGGAGGTTTGGCTGGAGAAAGAGGAGTGGCTTCCAAGAATTAAGTGTTCAATGGAGGAAGAGGGTAGTAAAGGTAAACGTATGTTTGTGGAGAGAGGCATGTGGATGAATGATGACTAAAGAAAAATGATCTCATGTGACAAGTTTCATGGGAAATGTCTGATGTAATGGGTTTTGGGTCAAACCAAAAGAATTTGAGTCGTGGGCTAGATAAAACCAAGTTGGACTTGGGTCAAGGTTTCATAAATTTCTGATGGGCTAAGGTTTGGGCTCAAGGATTAGTCCAATGGGTTGGGTCCCAACATACACTCATACACAAATCCATAAATAGACACAAGTCCGATAAAAATGCATGACTAGAAACAAAAACGTACAAAATCAATTTAGTCAATTAATGATTTCATACATTAAAATTTTATTTTATTATTATTATTTTAGGGTCTTTACAACTGATGAGCGCACTATATTGTATAATAACGTGGCTCAATACGCTCAATTTGGCAATTATGCGTAGGCAAATGTTTCTATTTAAATGATATTGCACGCGTAGTTGTTTTTCTACCCTTTCAGGTTTTCGAGTGCTGAATGAATGCCAAAAGATTCTACCATGAATTAAGGCCTCGGAACCATTGGCAATACTGCTGGAGTACCAATTGAAGGCTCGGGAGGAGCAAAAGTGGGTCCGGATCAAAGAACCAAGGAAGGAAGAACTGATGTTTGGAAATCAAAAACCTCTCTATCGATAGAGGTTTATCTCTATCGATAGAGCCTTTATCAAAGAACCAGGAAGAAGAACTTCCCTATCGATAGGGATCACTCCTATCGATAGGAGGATCAATCAAAGAAGATCAGAAGACTTCCCTATCGATAGAGGATTCCTTCCTATCGATAGGAGGATAAATCAAAGAAGATCAGAGGACTTCTCTATCGATAGAGGATCCTTCCTATCGATAGAAGTTTCGGTTAATTCATACCAGTAGACTTCTCTATCGATAGGGATCTCCTCCTATCGATAGAGACCCAGTTTTATCAGATTCTGTGAGGACGATTTTGACGCGAACTCAGGGCCATTTTTAGGAATTAGAAGCTTCTTTTATTGCCTTTTTAAGGGTATTTTGGTACTTTCGCATAGATAGTTGTTAAATTATTTTATTAGGTTAGATTTCTTGGCTTGTAAAAGGGGTAGCCTCCCTATTTTCATACATATCAGTTTTCATTTTCACCAGACCATAACATATAACGTATTATAGAGTTTTTCACTGTTCAGAGCTCATTTTACATTGTTCTTCATATTTCTTGTCTTGTTCTTCTTTATTTCTTCAATTCTTGTCAAGTTCTCCTCTCTTAAGTGTTCTTCCCCTCTGAATCTTTGGATTCTCTTGGAAGCACTTAAGTAGTTCCGCCTTAAATACTGTTTTGATCGCTTTAATATCTGATTTCCTTTCAGTTTTACTTAGTTCTTCCTTATTGTCTTTAGATTAACTCGTTTTATTATGTTTTCTTTCAATTCCATTATGTTTATGTCAAAGCATGAGTAGTTAATTTAGTGTGGGTTAAGTCTAAATGTGAGGTTTGTTCAAAAACCATGTTGGTCTCTATCTTCTCCAAAATTTAATGCCATTGATGGATCTTTCTAAGCTTTTTCTGTTGAAATAAAAATGAAGTGTTAAGTTCTTGATTAGATATAGCCATCCTTAGAGTTGGTATATTTAATACTTGAATCGATGTCCTTCATCTTTTAATCCTATTTTCCTTAAAACTTGAAAGATCCGTCAAAACTATTTTTAGAATTAAAATCCTTGTTTTCACCGAAGAAAATTCCGATCGAACACCCGGGACCGGGAGTTAGATTGAGTTATAAAAGAGAAGAGATAGACCAACGAAAGTTTCGAATAAACCAAACCTTAGGACTTAACCCCACTCTTTAATCCAGTTTTAATCCTCATTTTAGTGATATAATTGCTTAACTGCACCAAACAAAACTTTGAGGTTGACGTCCGAAACGTCGAGAACACTAATTTGCGTATTCTCTGATTACAACGTTCTTTTCCCTGTGGATCGATACTCCGGACTATCCCTATATTCGTTTTTAAATATTTTGAGGATAAGTTCAGTTTTATGAAATTAAACCACTGACCAAGTGGCCGGCACACCCTAACGACACGCACTTTGCCGGTCCGGTCATGTTTTTGGCGCCGCTGCCGGGGAATTGAACAATTGTTTTTAGATAATCGTAGATTTTTGCAAAGTGCAAGTTTCTTTGATTAATTTAAGAAACCTTTAACCTACCCATTTTGGTAAACCTAAGGTGTAACGCAAGCCAAAGGGACGTGTAATTTGCAGATTTTATTTTATTTTCCTTTTCACTCACACTTGATTGATTCGGAGACTGTCTTTGGTGTATGAGTGTTTACACTCGTGACGCGACAAATCGGCTAATTCGCCAAGACAATCTTCCCTTCGATCCAATGGCCGAACACCGTGATGAAAATGATGCACCCATGGGTCGCACCATGCGGGACTACTTGCACCCCACTCACACCACCACCACCTCTTGCATACGCTTTCCAACCGATACTCCCGAAGGACAACAATTCCATGTCAAGCCTAACATGCTTGGCATGTTACCAACCTTCTATGGGATGGAATCAGAGAACTGCTATGTCCATATTAAAGAATTTGAGGAAGTGGTGAATACTTTCACCAACGTGACCGCCCATCTGGAGTCGGCACGTCTTAAGCTCTTTCCCTTTTCTCTCAAGGAGAAGGCCAAGCGATGGTTTCTCTCCTTGAGAGCCAATTCGGTGACAAGTTGGGTGGAGATGCAGGTGGAGTTCCATAAAAAATGGTTCCCACTCCACCGTACCACCACCTTAAAGAAGAAGATTCAGAACTTCGAGGAAATACCCAACGAATCTTTTTGTTCATGTTGGGAGAGATACAAGGAACGTCTCCTCGCTGTCCCTCATCACGGGTATGAGGATTGGCAGATTGTGGCATTCTTTTACGAAGCCATCTCAGTCCGCAATCGCCAATTTATCAACCTCATGACAAGTGGGGAATTTCTGAACCAAGGAGCCTCCGCGGCTTTGGCTTATCTAGATGAGCTAGCGGAGAATAACCAATCATGGGATTATTCGGATCCCAATGACCGCTCCTACAAACCCCCCACTAATCATGGAACCATGGGCAAACATGTGCCTAGGGACGAGGATGACATCAGCAAACGCCTCGATCACCTCTCTAGGAAACTAGAGAAATTGGAGATAAATAGGGTGAACGAGGTTTCTTCTGTTTCAAAGCCCGGGGAGGCTTGTGCTATCTGTGACACCATGGACCACACTACCAACATTTGTCCAACCATACCTGCTTTCAAAGAGGTACTCCATTGTCCGGACCATGCTGAGGTCCACACCCTTCACCAAAGCCAAAAGCCTACCAATATGCCCTTCAACAATAACAACTACCATCCGAGATTGAGAAATCATCCCAATTTTAGTTGGAGGAACAATGAGGCGGGTGCACAACCCCAAGCACCCCCGGGATTTCAGGGACAATACCCGGCCCATCAAAACACTCAAGGGCCGGCACCACCGCGGTATCCACCAAACTCCTACAATCCTCCGGGTCCCTCCACGGGTCCCAATTCTTACCAACCGCCTAACCGGCGAAGCTTGGAGGATACCTTGTAAATGTTCATGCAAGGACAAGCGAATGTCAACGAACAGAACACCCAAGCCATTGGGGACATCCGTTCCCAACTCACCAAGTTGACCACCACTTTGGGGACCATGCAACATGAGAAAGGGAAATTTCCCGCACAACCATAAGCAAATCCCCAAGGTGGTCATTTTATACAAGGAGAGTCTCCTTCGGGGTCAAATGTGGAACAAGCTAAGGCAATCACCACTTTAAGGAGTGGGAAAGAGGTCGATAAGACCATTCTCCCGAAAACAATCCCCACTCCTCCTTCGGTGCCTACTCCACAACCCCATGATGATGAACCCAGTGTTTTGCCTCAACCTCCCCCCATTTCCACATCCACATCTGCTCCTATGGGAGAACCCACAAGCTCAACTTGCCCAATGCCGGCCCCATTCCCACAAAGATTGAGGCCTTTACCCAAATTGACGAACTCCAATGAGATATTCGAGCTCTTCAAGCAAGTGAAGATCAATATCCCATTGCTTGATGCAATCAAGCAAATACCTTCCTATGCCAAATTCTTGAAGGACTTGTGCACAATAAAGCGCAAGCACAATGTGCAAAAGAAGGTATTCTTGACACAGCAAGTGAGTTCAATCATACAAACCCCCATCGCACCAAAGTACAAGGACCCTGGGTGTCCTACAATTTCTGTGAGAGTTGGGGGGAAGGTAGTAGAGAAAGCCCTGCTTGACTTAGGGGCTAGTGTGAATTTGTTGCCATACTCGGTGTATGAGCAACTTGGGTTGGGGGATATGAAACCAACCTCGGTGACCCTCCAATTGGCTGACCGTAGTGTCCGGGTACCAAGGGGTTTAGTAGAAGATGTGCTCGTCCAAGTGGACAATTTTGTGTACCCAGTGGACTTCATAGTCCTTGATACTTGTCCCACGTCCAATTTGCAAGCCCAAACGCCCATCATACTTGGAAGGCCCTTTTTGGCCACATCCAACGCAGTGATCCATTGTCGGAATGGGCTGCTTAAAATGACGTTTGGGAACATGACCCTAGAGCTCAATATTTTTAACATTGGGAGCCAAATGGGGGATGACGATGACATTCGCGATGTGAGCGTTATAGACGCACTTGTTCAAGAGCACGTCGATTGTCATCTCTTTTCCGACCCCCTAGAGGCCATGCTTACTGTGGAAGAGACGGAATTCCTAGACTCTCCCGAGGTTGAGTACATTTACTCCCTCATGAATGAAGAAGAGGTGTTGGGTACTGAAAAGTGGGTGCCCAACTTTGAAAAACTACCACCACCGACAGCTCGGGCTCTACCATCTTCTGTGAAACCACCTAAGCCCGAGCTCAAAAGTTTACCATCTACCTTGAAGTATGCTTTCTTGGGGAATTCTGAAACTTTCCCGGTTGTCATCTCATCCAGTCTTGACAATCCCCAAGAAGCTGCTTTATTAGAAATTCTGAGGGCCCACAAATCTGTTTTAGGGTGGACCATTGCGGATATCCACGGGATCAGCCCGCTTTTGTGTACTCACCGCATCTATCTAGAAGATGATATTAAGCCATCTCGCCAACCTCAACGGCGTTTGAACCCGATCATGAGAGATGTGGTGAGAGATGAAGTTCTGAAGTTACTGGATGTGGGAATCATATACCCGATAGCTGATAGTAAATGGGTCAGTCCCATCCAAGTTGTGCCCAAAAAGTCTGGCGTCACTGTTGTGCCCAATGAGAGTGGGGAGTTAATCCCCACTCGAGTTGTCACCGGTTGGCGCGTCTGTATAGACTATAGGAAACTCAACGCCGGTACCCGGAAGGACCACTTCCCTCTCCCCTTCATTGATCAAATGCTAGAGAGGGTAGCTGGTCATGCTTTCTACTGTTTCCTGGATGGGTATTCGGGGTACAATCAGATAGAGGTCTCTCTGGAAGACCAAGAAAAAACTACTTTCACATGCCCATTTGGCACCTTTGCATATCGTCGCATGCCCTTCGGGCTTTGCAATGCCCCCGGCACCTTCTCTCGGTGTATGACGGGCATTTTTAGTGACATGATAGAAAAAATTGTAGAGGTGTTCATGGATGATTTTTCTGTGTTCGGAGACTCCTTTGAGTCTTGTTTGGAGAATCTGGAGAGGGTTCTTGTGAGATGTGAGGAGAAAAACCTGGTTTTAAATTGGGAGAAGTGCCATTTCATGGTCACTCACGGAATTGTCCTCGGTCACATCATCTCTTCGAGGGGGATTGAGGTAGATCAATCGAAAATAGAGCTCATCTCTAAGTTGCCTACCCCTAAGTGTGTCAAGGATATCCGTTCTTTCCTTGGACACGCTGGATTCTATCGGCGCTTTATCCAGAATTTTAGCGCCATATCCCGTTCGTTGTGTCGTCTACTTACGAAGGACACACCTTTCGAGTGGACACCCGATTGCGAGGAGGCTTTTTCAAAACTAAAAATCAGTCTCACTACTCCTCCAATCGTGCGATCACCCGATTGGAACCTGCCCTTTGAACTCATGTGCGATGCCAGTGACTATGCTATAGGCGCTGTGCTCGGCCAACGGAGGGACAAGGTTCCTTGTGTAATTTCTTATGCGAGCAAAACTTTAAACGAGGCTCAAATGAATTACACAACAACTGAGAAAGAGCTGTTGGCGGTTGTCTTTGCTTTAGACAAGTTTCGATCCTATCTCATTGGGTCACCTATAATAGTCTACACCGACCATGCAGCTCTTAAATATTTGCTCACCAAGCCCGATGCCAAAGCTCGGCTCATTCGGTGGGTACTTCTGTTACAAGAGTTTGACTTGACCATAAAAGATAAGAAGGGGGTTGAGAATGTCGTGGCGGACCATTTGTCTCGCCTCGAGTTTGAGGATCACTCCTCTAACATACCCATTCCCGACTCCTTTCCCGATGAACAACTCTTGGCTGTTTCGAGTTGCCCGTGGTATGCTGATATTGCCAATTACTTGGCCACGGGACAACTCCCTTCACATTGGACTCCTCAAGATAGGAGAAAATTTCTAGCTGAGGTGAGGAGATTCGTCTTCGATGATCCCTATCTTTTTAAATTCTGCCCGGACCAAATTGTCCGGCGGTGTGTGCCCGATGACGAACAAAAGTCAATCTTGACCTTTTGCCACACCGAGGCATGTGGCGGGCATTTTTCCTCTAAGAAGACGGCTGCTAAAATTTTGCAGTGTGGCTTCTATTGGCCCCACATCTTTAGGGATGCCTTTGAATTCTGCAAGGCTTGCCCGCGCTGTCAAGAATTAGGTGCCTTGTCACGGCGTAACATGATGCCCCTCCAACCCATCTTGATAATTGAAGTTTTTGACTGTTGGGGCATCGATTTCATGGGTCCATTTCCCAATTCTTTTGGGAATCTTTACATTCTGTTAGCCGTGGACTACGTGTCCAAATGGGTGGAGGCCATTCCAACCCGAACCAATGACCACTCTGTTGTGGTCAGATTTCTTAAGGAGAACATCTTCTCCCGGTTTGGGATGCCCAAAGCCCTAATTAGTGATCAGGGCACGCACTTCTGCAATCGCCCCATGGAGGCCTTAGTCAAGAAATATGGGGTCAATCACAAAGTTTCCACTGCTTACCACCCACAGACCAATGGCCAAGCTGAATTGGCCAACCGTGAGATCAAACACATCCTAGAAAAAACGGTGAACCCGAATCGCAAGGATTGGTCTCTTAGACTGATTGATGCTTTGTGGGCTTACCGTACTGCCTACAAGACTGTGTTGGGCATGTCTCCCTACCGCTTGGTATATGGCAAGGCTTGCCACTTACCGGTGGAAATGGAACACAAGGCTTTTTGGGCTATCAAACAATTGAATTACCGGATGCCCGAAGCCGGTGCCCACCGCAAGCTCCAATTGGATGAGCTTGAAGAAATACGCCGGGATGCGTACGACAATGCCCACATTTACAAGTGTAAGGTTAAGGCCTTTCACGACAAAAACATTGTCCGGAAAACTTTCATCCCGGGCCAAAAGGTCTTACTGTACAACTCTAGGTTGCATTTGTTTCCGGGAAAATTGCGATCCCGGTGGGGAGGTCCCTACATTGTGAAAACCGTCTCCACACATGGAGCGGTTGAACTTGAAAACCCCAAGAATGGAACCACTTTTAAGGTGAATGGTCACCGGTTGAAGCCTTACTTTGAAAAATTTGATCCTGATGAATCCATAGAGGAATTGAGAGACCCGGTCTATGACGGGTCCGATGTGAACCATGTGGACCCCAATCCTTTGGGTCCGTGAGCCTTATTTGAAGTCTAGGAGACTATAAATCCATGGAGTATGTGATACCTCCAGTGTTTGCCGTGCTCGAACGGCATCAGACGGTCTGGTATAGCCACCTTGTCAAGCTACGTATGTAGTACCTTGAGGTTGGGTCTGACGGCAGGCGCGTGGACAATGAGAAATCTGTCTGAACCCTTTCGGCTTTAGTGTCAAGTTCCGTGGAGATTTCTTCAAAGCGGAGTGAAGGGGTAAGGAATTTGGGGGGACCCCCTCCAAAGGGAGTGGTAGCCTATTAGATGATGGCGCTGCTTCTCTAGATATTGTTGAACCCCACGCATACTGTCCTTCCAACAATAGGGAAACACAGTCTTTGACAAGGAAGAAAAGTAGTACTCGTGTCCTTCGCGTGAAGAAGTTGGTGGATTTATTGCTTACTTTCATTTATTGTTCATTTTGGACTAACCTGCTAATGAAATTTTGTGTCTCATGTAGTCATGTTTGCTCTTAGTAGGTAGTTGGTGGTTCAGTCTTCGCAAGGTGTACACGCTACCACATCAGCCTTGGTAGTTTGGGTCTAAGTACGGGGTGAATGCGGCATTCAAGAGCCCAAAGTCATGGGTGTAGCTATGTGCTACGGTTGTTAGTCCAACAAAGCTCCGGCGATGATCCTATGTGACTAGCTATGGTCCACAAGTTGGAGCCGAAAGAGTACACCTTGGAAGCCCTCCCAATGACAAACGGTGCACGTGACGAGAAATCCTCAAACTTGGTCGAGGTATATGGTGGTTGACATTCCACCTCGCAGGTATGTTCGTCCCTCTTTTATGCGTAATGGTGCGTTGTCTTCTTGCATTGAGGACAATGCAATTTTCAAGTTGGGGGGAGGGGTTAGTCCAATTTTAGTGTTAATTGAGTCATTTTAGTCCCAATTTTTTCAAATTTTGTTCCATTTCCCATGAAAGTAGAGTTGAAACCTATGCTTGATATTTTGGATATGTACAAGAGGCATGCATGCGATGTATTTGTCTTTGAGCATCAATTCACACACATAAACATGAATTATTTGGAACACTTTGAGCTAAGTGTGAAATTAGGTGAGTTGATCATATAGAGTGGAGATTTAATTTGAAAAAGCATCCCGCACTCAATCTTCATATGAAATCCATGCTATGCTCAATTCATGCTTAACATCTCGCATACATCAATTTGGAATCCATAATGTACGGAGAAAAGGAAATTAGGCTATCTTTGCATGATTGAACCACAAACGTGTCTCTTAATCCAAATTTTTGAACCAAGTCCGAGTCACCCAATTTTTCACGGAACAATTAGGAAACCGGATGTTAGGAGGTGTGTTGAGAGTGTTTGAATGGGTGATGAAAAGAAGAGGGGTCAAAAGATGAAGAATTTGGGGCCAAGCCAAAATTCGGACAGAAGGTTTCCCTATCGATAGAGAAAAGTCTCCTATCGATAGGAGCAAGTAAAAAGTTTCATCAGTAGCCCTCTCTATCGATAGAGACCACTTCTCTATCGATAGAGAACCCAGAATCGGCAAAAATTCCTTAAATACGCCCGAACCCTTTCATTTCCCTCATCCGAAATTTCGCACCTCCTCACCAAAAGTCACGATTTTTCTCCTCAATCACGCCGAAATCTCACAACCCTTCCGAATCATCCCGAAATCCTACCCTATATATATCCAAAACCCCTCACCCACCTTCCTCCATCCGAATTTCGTGCCCTAAACCCCAAAATCCGAAATTTCAACCTCAAACCTCAAAAATCAATCACAAATGGCTCGTACCAAGGTCCCCAATGTGAGTGAGGGTGAAGAACATCATGAGGAATTGAGTGATGAAGCCCGAAGGAGGGAAGACATTCAAAGGGGCAAGCGTAAGGCGGTTGAGGGTTCGGGGAAAAAGAAGAAATCAAAGGGAGACCCTAAGAACGCGGCCAAACGGGAATGAGAAAATTCAATGGCCACCCGCAAGGCCACGTGTGAGAGGATGGTTCATCGGGAACACATTGGCGAAGAGGAAGCGGTCCTCATTATTGATAATCGAGGGTTGAAGAAATGGTTCGAGCCCGTCAAAGGGAATATTCTACCCATTGTGAAGTCATTCTTCACGAATATGCGGCTTCCCGAGGGGCCCGTGGGGGAAATCACCCAAATCACGTCGACCGTACGGGGTAAGCGAATCCTCATCACTCCAATGTCCATTACATTTTACTTGGGGTGTCCTGCATTTGATGAGAGCATTTGCACCTTCCCACGTGAGGAAGAGGTGTATGACCCCCGCTTCTATGCGGATATGATGTTCATCGACCCAAACGAGTTCCGAAGTCAATTCCCCATTGGGAGAATTAAGGAGGAATATAGGCTCCTCAATAAGATCCTGCATTACAATCTCTACCCCCGAGGGGTGGAGAACATTCTGGGGGCTAAGGAGGTCCAATTAGTCTACTCCTTCATGCACGATGACGTGATCGATATTGGGAGATATATCTTCAAACAGTTGGTGGAATTCAGGACCAACACAATGCGTAGGGCGAATTTTCCCTACCCGGCAATGATCACCCAAATATGCCTCAACATGGGAGTGGAGGAGAAATCCAGTGATACATGGACTGAGGGTCTGGGACCCATTTCTGGGGTCCCACTCCAAAGACCCAACCGCTGTGAGACCCCCACCGACAGTTAGAACCCACGTCCCTTCAGCTTCTCGGGTTAGTTCAAGGACTTCAGGCCCCTCTGTGGCAGTGCCTGAAGAAGGTTCCTTCAAGAAGAAGATGTGGAAGATGATGAAGAAAATCTTCTGTCGTCAGTCCGAGATCATGAAGACCCAGAAGAAGATTCTGAGACGACAGCAGTTCACCATGGATTATGTGGCTGCACAGACAGGGCGGCCATACATTTCTGAGGAAGAGGAGAGTGAGACAGAGGAAGAGGACAGCCATGACAGTGGGGAAGATTCAGGGGGAGATGACATTGTAGAAGAGAGTTTTTAGAGTAGAAGGAGGATAGAGTCGGACAAAGCAGAGTCATTGAGTCTAGTTTGTGTTTTTCTTTCTTTTTCATGTAGTGTAATCTTCATGGTATGGTGCACCGGGTGCACACTGGGAGTCTCACGACACCGGCCAGGGGTAGATTACCTAAACCACATATAAGCCGGTGTCGCTTTTTGTACTTCAAACCTTGATATGAAAAACCATGAATGTTATAAGCTTTTAAAGTCCCAATCGATTCTAATTACAATTTGGATTCTATCTTGATGCATGTTTGAGTAGTTACATGTTTTTAGCACTTGGCATTCCTATATCACATTGTTATGATCCATCAACACATACCAAAGTAATTTCATTGTGATTGCGCTTATTCCTTGAATGCATAACCACATCTTCGGTGTGTATATTCGCGCAAGTTAGGGATGCAAAGTTTAAATTCATGAGAGTTCGCAATTTGTTTTGAGGGCAAACTGAGAGATTTGGAATCAAGGCTCACTTTGGTTAACATTGCTTAAATAGATTGCTAAAGCTCACTTGTTCCTTATAGTTCATGAATGGTTGTGCGTGTTTACATTGCTCATTCTTACTATATGCGCCGAGTACACTTGAAGACTACAAAGTCAAGCATGATTGATAATTAGACTTGCATGGGAAATAGTCTTTCTTTTCTGTTGTTAAGTGTGATGCGTTGCTAGGGACTAGCAACCTTCAAGTTGGGGGGTGTGATGAGCGCACTATATTGTATAATAACGTGGCTCAATACGCTCAATTTGGCAATTATGCGTAGGCAAATGTTTCTATTTAAATGATATTGCACGCGTAGTTGTTTTTCTACCCTTTCAGGTTTTCGAGTGCTGAATGAATGCCAAAAGATTCTACCATGAATTAAGGCCTCGGAACCATTGGCAATACTGCTGGAGTACCAATTGAAGGCTCGGGAGGAGCAAAAGTGGGTCCGGATCAAAGAACCAAGGAAGGAAGAACTGATGTTTGGAAATCAAAAACCTCTCTATCGATAGAGGTTTATCTCTATCGATAGAGCCTTTATCAAAGAACCAGGAAGAAGAACTTCCCTATCGATAGGGATCACTCCTATCGATAGGAGGATCAATCAAAGAAGATCAGAAGACTTCCCTATCGATAGAGGATTCCTTCCTATCGATAGGAGGATAAATCAAAGAAGATCAGAGGACTTCTCTATCGATAGAGGATCCTTCCTATCGATAGAAGTTTCGGTTAATTCATACCAGTAGACTTCTCTATCGATAGGGATCTCCTCCTATCGATAGAGACCCAGTTTTATCAGATTCTGTGAGGACGATTTTGACGCGAACTCAGGGCCATTTTTAGGAATTAGAAGCTTCTTTTATTGCCTTTTTAAGGGTATTTTGGTACTTTCGCATAGATAGTTGTTAAATTATTTTATTAGGTTAGATTTCTTGGCTTGTAAAAGGGGTAGCCTCCCTATTTTCATACATATCAGTTTTCATTTTCACCAGACCATAACATATAACGTATTATAGAGTTTTTCACTGTTCAGAGCTCATTTTACATTGTTCTTCATATTTCTTGTCTTGTTCTTCTTTATTTCTTCAATTCTTGTCAAGTTCTCCTCTCTTAAGTGTTCTTCCCCTCTGAATCTTTGGATTCTCTTGGAAGCACTTAAGTAGTTCCGCCTTAAATACTGTTTTGATCGCTTTAATATCTGATTTCCTTTCAGTTTTACTTAGTTCTTCCTTATTGTCTTTAGATTAACTCGTTTTATTATGTTTTCTTTCAATTCCATTATGTTTATGTCAAAGCATGAGTAGTTAATTTAGTGTGGGTTAAGTCTAAATGTGAGGTTTGTTCAAAAACCATGTTGGTCTCTATCTTCTCCAAAATTTAATGCCATTGATGGATCTTTCTATGCTTTTTCTGTTGAAATAAAAATGAAGTGTTAAGTTCTTGATTAGATATAGCCATCCTTAGAGTTGGTATATTTAATACTTGAATCGATGTCCTTCATCTTTTAATCCTATTTTCCTTAAAACTTGAAAGATCCGTCAAAACTATTTTTAGAATTAAAATCCTTTTTTTCACCGAAGAAAATTCCGATCGAACACTCGGGACCGGGAGTTAGATTGAGTTATAAAAGAGAAGAGATAGACCAACGAAAGTTTCGAATAAACCAAACCTTAGGACTTAACCCCACTCTTTAATCCAGTTTTAATCCTCATTTTAGTGATATAATTGCTTAACCGCACCAAACAAAACTTTGAGGTTGACGTCCGAAACGTCGAAAACACTAATTTGCGTATTCTCTGATTACAACGTTCTTTTCCCTGTGGATCGATACTCCGGACTATCCCTATATTCGTTTTTAAATATTTTGAGGATAAGTTCAGTTTTATGAAATTAAACCACTGACCAAGTGGCCGGCACACCCTAACGACACGCACTTTGCCGGTCCGGTCAACAACCTATCCCCCTTAATAAATTTCGTCCATGAAATTACATAGTAGAAGTTTCAAAAAGGTAGAGGTGGTTGGCGCGCATATTATCCTCTCGCTTCCAAGTGGATTCCTCTACGTTCCGGTGATGCCACAGTATTCTGACTAGGCGGATAGTCTTCCCTCGTAGAATCTTCTCGCCATGATCAAGGATTCGTACTGGTTGCTCTTCATACGTTGTGTCTGTGTCGATGGTGACTTCTTTCCAGTCAATAATGTGAGTCGGGTGAGTTAGGTACTTCCAAAGCATAGATACATGGAAGACATTGTGGACTCAATCAAGCTGAGGTGGTAGAGCTAAGCGGTAGGCGGTCTCCCCAATGCGTTGTAAAATCTCGAAAGGTCCAACGAATCTTGATGAAAGCTTTCCTTTCTTTCCGAATCGGATAATTCCACGTCGAGGGAAAATCTTCAGAAATACATGATCACCAACGTTGAAAGTCAGAGGTCTGGTCCGCTTGTTAGCATAACTCTTCTATCGGCTTTGTGCCGTCAGTAGTCGTTGTCAAATGATCTTGACTTTCTCTGTCGTTTCTTGCACAATCTCGGGTCCCAACAAACTTGTCTCTCCCACTTCGGTCAAACAAACTGGTGATCGACACGATCGTCCATAAAGTGCTTCATACGGTGCCATCTCGATGCCAGCTTGGTAACTGTTATTGTAAGCGAACTCGACAAGTGGCAGATGTCTCTCCCATCCTCCTTGAAAATCTAGTACACAAGCTCGAAGCATATCCTCCAGTGTTTGAATCATCCTCTCAGATTGTCCGTCAGTCTGTGGATGAAAAACGGTGCTCAAACAAAGCTCGGTTCCTAAGGCCTTTTGTAAGCTCTTCCAAAAAGATGACTTGAAATGCGTGTCTCGATCAGATATGATAGTTACAGGCACACCATGTAATCTGATAATCTCCTTGATGTAAAGGCGGCTGTAAGAATCCTTCGTGTCAGATACTCGGATCGGTAGAAAGTGTGACGATTTGGTCAGGCGATCCACTATTACCCAAATGGCGTCGTGTCCCTGATGCGATCTTGGTAGTCCCGTCACGAAGTCCATTGCAATATGTTCCCATTTCCATCCCAGCACAGGTAAAGGTTGAAGAGTTCCTCCTAGTCTCTGGTGCTCGGCTTTGACTTGCTGACAGGTGAGGCAAGTAGCAACATACTTAGCTACGTCACTTTTCATTCCACTCCACCAACAAGATCGTCTCAAGTCCTTGTACATCTTGTTTCCTCCGGGGTGGACAGCGAAACTTGATCAGTGAAATTCCTTTAGAACTGATTCTCGCAGTGTCCCAAAATCAGGCACAAAGATCCGTCCTAAATATCTTAGACCCTTATCGGTGCCAACTGTCCAACCTGCTGCTGCTTCTCGCTTAGCTAATCGACATTTGATGAATTCTGATTCCTGATCAAGTGTCTGAATCTTCAAAATCTCAGCATGCAATCCTGGTGTTGCTGTCAATGCGTACAAACATGCTCCTCCTTCTATCTCGTGGTGTTGGAGACTAAACTCCTGAATCTGTCCTAGCATTTGTCCTAGCATCTTCCATTCTATGTATTGGTTGTCCTCTCTAAATGCTCAGTTAGTTTAATACTTCTGATGTCAGTTATAGAGTTGTACCAGATGAGTTATATGTTTTTGATATTGTACTTTGAACTCTTTTTTAAACCATTTGATGTGAATTTTCATTCCTTGTGACAGGTAGGCCATCATCTATGTCACGCCCTCACTTTCAAACATATGGCATAACCCTATTTACCATTTTAAAACCTCACAATTACCCAAAATACAATTTTCATAATCTATCATTGATAAAGTGTTTCAAATATTACAATTCATGGGTGGCACTCCCGGCCTGTCACACCAAAATATAAGTTTGAACAAGTACAATACCATTTGTTTTCAATTACAAAAGAAAGAACAAAAGAAGAGTTAGTTTACATCTTTTAAAAATAGTTCTAAAGATGCTATATAACTCCTAGTATGAAAGTCTTCTCAAAACATGCACACCATGCATCCATACAATCCATGTCAAGCCTCCGAAACTGTACCTGAAAGAATGAAAGGGTGAGCTAAAAGCCCAGTAGAGATGTCTACGCCAATGTTACATGAATATGAATGATATGGCATGATTCATGAACAATTCATAATAACACGCGGATGACAAATAATCCATTAGTCTGGAACACAGTACTGTATGTCAATCATTTTGGTCAATTCGCGGTTCTCATATCGACTCGGCTATCATATTCCAACTAGCACATCACCCTTTGGTGGCTAGACAATGTTAAAACATACTAGCACATCTCCCGTCAGAGGCTAGACCTTTTATATAACTAGCACATCTCCCGTTAGAGGCTAGACATCGCATAATTAGCACATCTCCTGTTGGAGGCTAGACATCGCATAATTAGCACAACTCCTGTCAGAGCCTAGAAATCGCATCATGTCAATGCAATACAAAAATTCACAGTTTGACACTTTACCGGCCATTCACATATCACGCCAATCACATTTTAATCTCATAGTGAAAGAAAAACGAAAATATGAATAAAGGCGTACGAAGTTTATAGAAATATGAATAATTTCAGCATCATCGAGCCCTACGAAGTTTATAGAAATATTCTAAACCCGCTTGTGTTAAACATCTCACATACCACATGTATGAGTGAAAATGTCCTTAAACGTCCATAATCTCAAATTAAGGTGAAAACCGTCAGTCAAAGTCGCGCAACAAGTCGTTGGAGCGGCTAAAAAGTCGCTGGATGCGCCAAAAATTAGTAAAGGTCGCTGGAGCGACTTCCATAAAATTAGTAAGGTCGCTCGAGCGACTCCAAAGTCACTCAAGCGACTTGGTCGATCTCTGGTTTCGCACAGACAGCTCGCAACTCGCCCAAATCGGTCAGAAACGCAACAATACCCAATCTAAACACGAATTCAACTACCAATACCATGAATATACACATAACAAGGGTGAGACATCCCTACCTCAAGCTTCGAATAAAAAGATTTTGCGAAGAGGTAGAAGCCCTAGGTTCCAAGCTTTGGATCTTTCCTTCCCGAGTTCCAAATCGCGATCGGTTTTCGATTCCACGTCAAGCATGATCCAAACTTCCTCTATCTCGAAGGAATTTGAAAATGGCGGGATAATCTGATGATAGTGGTAGAGAGAAGGTGGAGATATGGTGGAGTGAGAGAGAGAGAGAGAGAGAGAGAGAGAGAGAGAGAGAGAGGAAAATATGTGTTTTTGCCCTTTGCTCCAAATCTGATTATTTAGGGCCCCCACGTAAAACACCACGTATGTGACGCGCGCGAAATAAAACCAAAGACCCGGGCTCGGGTCTTATAATTAAAATTGCGAAACACACATAACCAATCGATCGAATATTTCCAGATATAAATTTATTTTATTTATTTTATTTTATTTAAAAAAAGTTCAAAATTTTATGAGTTCTTACAATCTAAGTGCGTGTGAGGTAAGACTGTTGGGAAGGGGATAGATAAACTTATTGCTTAGAATGGTAGAAAAAACTTCCTATATCAGTGCTAGATGAGTGTTGGAATTTTTATGTGGAATTAATGCCCCCAAGGCAGCTAATTTGTTGGTGTGTATATCAAGAGGATATCAACAGTTAAGCACACACTGATGGAATATTGATGAGGCTACTCAATCTGCTATCTTACAATCTATCCTTGTAATCTTTCATTCTCTAGTACTTTTCCTTTACTTACGGTAGCTATGGTTATCAATTGAGCATGGTGGTTTCACATAATTTCTTTCAGGATAAGTTCAAAATTTCGGACGATTATCATGGCAATCCACTAGCTCAAGATGCTATGCACACAGAGTGCTACCACATTCATATAAATTGAAGGTATAGAATGAAGTGTCGTTACAATGATCTTGTAAAATAAGGTGTTGACCCGTATACTCACCCATAGAATCAGTTGACTCCGGTGGATTGGTGCTACTTGATTGATGATGTATGGCCAAGTGAGAAATACTCAAGTAATTGTGACTTTAGGTATCTTCTTGTGTTCCCATTTGGAGTTTTACACATTTATTTTTCTACTCACATAAAAAAAAAAAAAACAATGTGAAAGATCCCCATTACTTTTCCATGTTTGTCTGAAGATAAATAGGGCAAATGAATTGCAATACTGCATAACACTTACTTTTAGTGCCCTTTCCCTTCTGCATATTTCTTGAAGTAGGTTGATCTTTAACTCCACTCTCCTAGACGTGTTCTTTGCTTGATAACTGATAAACCTAGTAGAAAATGGGTAAGTTATGTGTCGCGTACATAGCCACACACGTCACTCGCATGTCAGTCTTCCAAACGTGTTCTTTGCGAGGCAAAACTGCAAAAATCCCACCAAATTGCTTGGGTGTCGTCATTGAAATATCACGTCGAGCTAAATCAAGTTGTAGGAGCAAACAATATATAACTATGATGCTCAGGTTGAGATATAAACAAAAAAATTCAAGGGGTAATCTCGACACTTGGGTATGGTTTTAGAAAGAAATGTATAAAATGTAACGAAAATGGGCCCTCATAGTTGCATTTTTTGAAGCAAGAACCAAACGCTCTATAAGTTATTTAATTGCTAAATTTATTGTGACTAAAATCAAGTTCCGTCGATCAAGTTGGATGTTAGTCACCAAAAAAAAATATATATCATATTTGAATTTGCAGCTGCTGAAAGATTAGTCTCCGATAAATGGTTCTCGCTACCAAAAATTGGTTTCGGGAGAGTTATAGTGCAATTTCCTGTAATATGCGTGTAATATGGACAAAACAATGTAGTTTTACTTGTTTTGTACTAAAAAATACATTGTTTTGCTTTCATGATTTTTGATATCAATTCGCATGATAAATTAAAATGGTATAATTTCGAGAGCAAAACAAATAAAATAACATTGTTTTGCCTTTATTACAACCTTTCCGAATACGTCACTCACCCACAGGGGCTTAGCAGAGTTGGCAAAGGCGCTCTGCTAGCTTAACCAAGATCTCGGGTTCGAGACTTGGGAACGCAGCAGCTTTAAAACTTGTGAGGGAGAGCTTCGTCACCCGAAAGGGTCCTACCCGGCTCGAGTCCGGATTATTCGGGGCCCAATGTGGTTCCCGGACACCGGATGGTCTATACCAAAAAAAAGAATACGTCACTCGAGTTTTTTTTTGGGACCAAACTGCTGCTAGCATATATACATACATATATATGTATGTTGGGAGGGGCTCCCATGACCAATACAAAATGACCAATACTTTACCAATGATGATAACCCTTGGATCAAAACCAATCCAAGGGTGGAAAATAATTCAGATTACCAAAAACCCAAATTTCTCTCTCTCTCCTATTTCCCAGACACAAAACCAAATGCATATATTTCGTACACAAAACCCTCAGCTGCGGCTCTCTCTCTATTTCACCCTTCTCTCTCTCTCTTTCTCTCTTACTCAGCTGCGGCTCTCTCTCTCTCCTCAAACCCCGCCGATCTCCTTTCACCGGCGTTACCACCCGCCGCCGACCCCTTCTTCGCCCCCCCTCCGACCCACCCGCTTCTTCCCCTGTCTTCCCCTGCCTCCAACGATCTGTACCGCTGAGATCCCCGTCTCCGCCGCCGGTCAGCGCCGCCCGTCTCCGCCGCCGCTCAGGTCAACCCGCTCAAATCTTTACATTGCGTTTAGTAAATTTTTGTTGGGTTTGTTTTGCTGAAAATATTAGTGGTGCGGATCTGTAATGTACAGTTCTACACCCAAATTAGTTTTTCTTTAGTATTTTGAGAGTGCTGTATATTTTGAGAGTGCTGTATACATTGGAAAAACAGGCATCTGACTTGAGCTTAAAATTGGTAGGGTGGAGCATATGTATTTGGAAAAATGTAATGTGGTATTTAGCTAGAAAATACCATAAGGCAAACCTATAAAAATATTATTAATTATAAGTTATAGAATTAATTTCAAACAAACTTTTACTTTAGTGGAATTCCCTAACATCAAACATCAGACTAATTTTTCAAACAAAGTAGACAATTAAAAGTCAAGTTAAATTTCACAAGTAAAAAGAGAGGGCCGAGGCTATTTGTATGGGCTTTATTTTCTTCCAATGCAAAGGTGTACGTGGAATTTAAGCTATTACACAACCGACATGTGCACGTGACCAGAAAATACTAAAACTGGTTTTAGTACAAATGCTTATTTTCTAGCTAAATACCACATTACATTTTTCCAAATACATATGCTCCACCCTACCAATTTTATGCTCAAGTCAGATGCCTATTTTTCCAATGTATACAGCACTTTCAAAATATACAGCACTCTCAAAATACTAAAGAAAAACTAATTTGGGTGTAGCACTGTACATTACAGATCTGCACTACTAATATTTTCAGCAAAACAAACCCAACAAAAATTTACTAAACACAATGTAAAGATCTGAGCGGGCTGACCTGAGCGGCGGCGGAAACGGGCTGACCTGAGCGGCGGCAGAGACGGGGATCTCAGCGGTACAGATCGTCAGAGGCAGGGGAAGGCAGGGGAAGAAGCGGGTGGGTCGGAGGCGGGCGAAGAAGGGGTCGGCGGCGGGTGGTAACGCCGGTGAAAGGAGATCGGCGGGGTTTGAGGAGAGAGAGAGCCGCAGCTGAGTAAGAGAGAAAGAGAGAGAGAGAGAGAGAGAGAAGGGTGAAATAGAGAGAGAGAAGGGTTTGAGGAGAGAGAGAGCCGCAGCTAAGGGTTTTGTGTACGAAATATATGCATTTGGTTTTGTGTCTGGGAAATAGGAGAGAGAGTGAAATTTGGGTTTTTGATAATCTGAATTATTTTCCACCCTTGGATTGGTTTTGATCCAAGGGTTATCATCATTGGTAAAGTATTGGTCATTTTGTATTGGTCATGGGAGCCCCTCCCATGTATGTTATATATATGAATGTATGTATGTATCATCCCAATTCCCAAATGACTTTTTGCATTGGTCCCATGTAAAGAATCAAATTTTAATGGTTCCCGGTCCTGATTAGAGACCACTTCTATATTTAGTAAATTTTTTTTTTTTATAATCGAGGAATTTAGTCAGTTTCAAACCAAGTTGGAATAAAATTTGAGAGAATTTCCTCTTAAATTATCGACAAGTCATCATGCACTGGGTGAAAATGACTGAACAAACCCTTCAATGACCTCGAGTATTAAATTTTCGAGTTTCAATCCCAAAATGTCTAAATTTACCGCTCATTCTCTTTACCACTCGGACAATCCCTTATTAGAATTATATTCAGTAAAATTTGTCATCCATAATTAATAGGAAAAATATTAGCCTGGTGGGGGATTTCTTGGGTCGTCCCTGCTTCAATGGCCGATCTTTTGCAGTGGTGGTCGGAATGGAGATTTCTCATCTCTCGAAACAGGATAGCTAAGGATCTGTGGCTCTCCATTCCGGGGTTTCTTCTGTGGTCAATTTGGACGGCGAGGAATCAAGGTCGCTTCAATGGATCCAATTGGGATGTGATTGTGGAGGGGCTCAAGTATAGATAGATCATGGGAATATCTGTCTATCACAGTCAGTTGAAGTCGTGTGTGAATCAAATCCTCTTCACCATCGAAGGGTTCCTTCAGAGCTCCAACATGCATCCTCCTTAGCTCTTCCGTCTTCGGAGTTATGTGGGGGCTCTGTCGATGGAGGGGTGTGGTAGGTGGATTGTTTACTGGAGGACAGGTGGATTTGTGTTTTGGTGTTTTATTTTTTGTTTTGTTTTTAAGTTAAATTCTCTACTGGGTGCTTCAGGAAGTTTCGAGGGTTTCTTAGGTGTAGTCCTTTTTACCCCAAATGGGCCACCCCCTGCTCCGTGACCATGTGGTCCATGGTCTCCCATTGTATATCTCTGTTTTGTTTTCATCATCTTTATACCCTTTTCTTTTGCTTTTCAAAAGAAAAAATAATAGGAAAAATCTTTATACATACACCATCCGGACACAGATGTGTTTAGAACCGTTTGATACACGTGGACCCTTGAATTATTGAGGACCTCACGTACATCCAATAGTTTCGGACACATCTGTGTTCGAATAATCTGTGTTTCAAGCATTGCTCTAATTAATATGAAGTCAAATCCAAATTAAAAAATTGAAGGTTTAATAAAAATTCATACCCACTGTAACAATAGCCATAATAAAGTACTCCCAACATTTTATCCACCCATCATGGTAAGCTAATAATCAACACCAAACCTAGAAAATTACTACAAAAAATGCAAAACGATCCGCAGATTAGTCTTGGAAAAGAAGACATCGCCCACTAGTCTGGGTTGCGAAAAAGCACACAATGTGAGTGGGTGACTGATTTAGACAGTAAAATTATCCAAATAGTGACGGAATAGTAGTCAGTAATTAAAGCTACTTTTCAAAGACCAAACATATGATCTACTATCTTCACTAACTTTTTACATGATTTTGGGTACCAATTTTTAAGTCATCGAAGCTGCAATTTCTTCTTCTGCTTAATCAACCCAGAATAACACGACTTAATTATCATGCACCTTTGCTAACAATAAAAAGTCCACTAAGTTAATGATCGTCCGCTGAATAATTAAGAGTACCATTGTAGGGAGGCAAAAATGCTTGCATGTGTCTAGTCGGTCTAGAGGAAAGTCATTTCCCGTATTTCCGGTGTACTTTAGTTCACGGACCAGGCACGACATATGATATTATAATAATGTATACATCAGGATCAAAGTTTGAACCATGTTTTCAAAACAGAAAGGAAAAAGGATTGCAACAGATATGAGTAAGTTTATGCACAAACTTCAATGGACGTAATTGGGGATTGTTTCCCAACTCTCCTGTTTAATAACAGTACATATACTTGAGAGAGAGAGAGAGAGAGAGAGAGAGAGAGAGAGAGAGAGAGAGAGAGGTCTTGAAATCTTTCAAGCCAACTTGTATAATCGCCCACAATATTATATTGATGGTCCTTCTCTTTATGGCCGCAAAAGAAGTGGTGCCAATTTACATCTTCAAGGAATCGTGCGCACTTTTGTTTGTCTTGATACATATATCTAAGCATATGTAGTAGTATATCTATCAGAATTTATTTAAATGAATGATCAGCAGCAAATTAAAAGAATATCTCTCTGTGGGAATACTATCAAATCAATCACCAACAGAACAGCGAACAAGATCTACCTTACGACCTCATGATAAAGAAATCCTTGGTTGGAGAAATGGGGGAAATTATAAAGCCAAAAATATGAATTAAACCAAATCTCACAACAAGGTACTGTAAAGATACTAGTATCCTTAAAAGGGCAAAAGAACGGATTTAATAGACAAACACATCTTCTATACATGAGTGGCTTCCGCACGAAACCCATCTTTAATCCCAACAAATTAAGCCGTGCGTATGTCTTGGTACTGCTTTTCATCAGAATGAGTCGCTCCAGCACGAAAATCTATCATGAAGAAGTTAGTAAGATTATTTTTTCCCCCTTGACGATCAGATTTCGCCATGCGAACTATGTAAAAATATCGCATCATAAATAAATGAATACGGAAGGGCTAAATAAAGCAAAATGGATGAAAAGATGACATATATCGCGCATTGTCTCAAATTAACTAGCTTGAATTCACTAACAGGCGCCTGAAATATAGTTTTCCAAACTGAGAGGATATAATATTGCTCAAAACAAGTACTGGGGTAATAACATCAAGTGTTCAAGTAAGGAATCATATTGAGAATCAAACTGCAAGAAAACCAATCGAAAAAAAGAGAAGTAAAACACAAAGGATGAACAAAATTAAATAAACCATTTCTGGGTCAAAGAAGACGGATTTAATTATCTCGAGTAAAAACAAATAATTAAGACAATTCAACAATTGCATCTTGCATTACAAAACACGGAAATGACTCGAACATACATACATATATATATATTAAGAACAAAGATGATCCCAAACCAAGTTTCCACCAATGTAACTAAGAAAGAAGCGGCTCTTCCCACAGCGGAGTTCTTATGCCCAGTTTAAACAAAAATAGGTGAAAAGTCAATTGGAGCAAATGGAAGAGGAAAACATGAAATTATTATGTTTGGATAATTCATAAGAGGAAAACATGGCGATAGATAAAAGACAGACACGTAGAAAGTGATATAATCTGCAGTAGAGTAATTTAAATTGCAGTAGAATAATGTTTAGCCAAAAAAGGAAAGCTGCTGAGAAATGAAGGGGTGGTAGAGAGTAGAGGGGCTGTAGGTTGATGACAGAAGCACAGAGAGCACAAAGGAGTGAGATGCAGAGAGATACATGATATACTCCTTTGCTGATTGCACTTCATCATCTGTGCTCTCTATCTTCTGTCAACAACAGTCTCACCACTACCTTCCTCTTTCCCCTTATCCCCTAGCAAACTTTATTACTTTCTTTATTCTATTAGCTAACCAAAAGGCTGCTGCCCTTAACACAGAGAGACAGAGAGAGAGAGAGAAAGAGAGAGAGAGAAAAAAAAGAGGTGTGGCGGGCGGTGACCTATGAGAGACTAGCTATTGGGCTCTATTTATAGAAAGAAAAGCTCAGAGGATAACGAGGGTGGATACTTTTACTGGTCTCTAAAGGGGTACCACTCTGCGCTGCCTTTTAACTCTATGTACAACTTGTAACTGCTTTCTCACGTGGGGACGGAAATAAAATATGCCCCACTGTAATTTCATGATAGTACCGACTGGTACAGGATGGGATTAATAATTTTGGTACGTACAACTTGTAACCGCTTTCTCACGTGGGGAGGGAAATGAAATATGCCCCACTGTAATTTCATGATAACCCATCACTCTTGCATGTAAATCTTGCATATCACAGTACCCTATTTTTTAGGAAGACTGCCATCCCTGAATTTTTTCCAAAATACATAATCAATGAATCAGATCTTCTTGGCTTAATAAGCGTTATACACTTACGTGAATATAATTCATTGAATTAAAATTCGAGGGCAGAATTTTCTATATTTTTACCCATGTGATATCACAATACAAGTAAAAATGTCTTAACATGTCTAAATTCAAATGCAAAAGATAAAAAAATTATAAAGTAGTTAAAACAAGTTGGGATTCAAATAGTTGGGATTCAAAAATTTTGGAGGTGAAATTTGTCTATAACTAATGCTTGAGATGGAAAATAAACCTTCTCAACAACTTCACATTTCAATTTTTTGTTGGGTTCCGAAGATCCACTAATTCTGATCTGATTCGTATATTTTATTCAAGTTGTTCCTCTAGATTACGCAGAGAGCAATCAATTAGTGCCACTCGGTCGTTGATATTCAGAAGACACTCTGAAGCTTAAGTTAGAATGTATGAGATGAAAGCACAACAATAATTGTACTTGTAGTTGATAACGTATCCGAAAATTTGCATTTCCATCCCCTATTTATAAGCCACTAAATGGCTTATTTTGCTAAGTAAATAACATGTGATCCTTTCTCCAATTTAATATTACCAAATTTGACTATTTTCTTGCTGTATAAGGGTTTTCTAAGCAAGCACTTTCCAAAATATAACAGTTTCCTATTAGGACCTTGTGCCGCTCTAGAAGGTTCTGACCGCCCTGCCGAATGACGGCTTGGTCATTCGGCACGATGACGACCCACGCATCGAGCCCCATTCTCCGGTCGATCTATCTCAAGAATGCCCGCTTGTGAGACCCTGGCACGGAATTTGGGCATTTAAGTGCTAAATTATAATTTAAATAGTTAAATCGAGAGTAATTTGCTTAATTCGATACTAATTTGATTTTTAATTGGGATTGGGAAGTGGTCTCAACTTTTATTTTAATCTGTGTTCAAAACCCCAGAGTCGGATCAGATAGTTTATGCGCGTGTGAGGCGTGATTTAAGGGAGTGTTGTAACGTCAGGGAGAAGAACTGAGACACATGTGATGATTTTCTCTTTGAGGCATGAGATAAGTCAGAACGTAGATATTTGGATGTTTGTTTTCCCATATTTTTGACACACAGGAGCTTCTTGCCACCTCCTCCTTTCATCTATTGTCCATTTAAAATCGATTAACCTCCTCAAATTCATTTCTTCGGCAAAAATCAGAGAGCTAGAGAGAGAGGGAAGAGATTTATTGTCTGTTCTTCAACCTCCATCAACTTGTTCATCTTCTTCTGTTGTTCTTCAACCAGTTCATCAACTGGGTTTTCACAGTGACCTTCCAAGGTCCATAGGTAAGCCAATCTCTTGCCAATTCTTCGATTTTAGGACTAAGGTAGACTTAGTTTGATCCTATTTGTTATATATCAGAAGGTATTTGAGGTTAGAGCAAGAAACCATAAGAAACGATGACTTGAAATCCATTCTGTAACACATCCGGCCACGCATTCGGTCACGGATCCGGATTTTCAGAACCCTAGCCGGATTGGCTACCGGATTGGACAGTTTTGACCCCGAACTTGATTTTGAGCTCCAAAATGCTACGGACCTCGGATTAACCTCAAATTTGGTAGGAATATACCTTGATATGTTATCTTTCATTCCCACTTGGAACCAACTCGTTTGGACTTCTAGAACTCCCTAAATTAAGATTTTCGTAGAAGGTATCCGTTCTGGACCAGTTTTGAACCAATGGAGTTTTCACCTGTTTAAAGGCGTATGGAAGCTTTGTGGCCTTCATAGAATATGTTCCTAACATCCCAAGCTAGTATTATGTTAAATTTGGTAAACTTTGGACATTAGATGGTTAGAGTTTCACACTAATTTCCGTTTAGGTAAATTTCAGGAAAGGTGTCTAGTTTTGTACTTCGATAATTTGGAACTTGGAAACCTCTATTTTGACTCCGTAACCATCCGAACTTATGTACATTCACTTGAGGACATTGGTAGGCCTAGTGTGATATATGCATTCCATATATTGAGGTGGTTTGGGCATAAACGTCAACGCCAAAGTATCGGAAACTAGAAATAAGTTGTTAAATACTTATATTCCTTGTTATAGGAATCGATCGTGACATCAGAGTCGGTGCAAATCATTGGACTACGTAATACAACGTGAGGTGAGTCTTGATATGCTTGTCGTACTTATATGTTTAAAAACGTGACCGAGCATGTGAATTTACTAAATCCTGGTAATAGTTATTTATATTGAAACCATGCTTATGCACGACACATGACTGATTAGCATGTGATGCTATGTTATAAATTGATGACCTCATTAAAGATGATCATGTATTGACATCATGTGAAACACGGTGATTCCTTGACCGCTGGGGGTGTGACAAGCGGTAGTTTGAGATAAGGCTGGGTCCCACAGCCAGGTGGCATCGGATGACGTCATGCCAATTCTGAATTGTTAAAGGGTCGCTCCCTTTACCAGTTCTGGCATACACCGTTGGTTGGTTGGTTTGTTGATTCTGTCACAAAGTATATTGGGTTGTTGAACTAAATGCTGATAACCTACGGATTATGAAAACTATGAACTATTTATCATGTCCTCGGCTAGGGCCCATGGATCAATTTACAAACGTTGTTGACATGCTAATGAAATGTTTATAATGAGATTAAGTCATGGCAAACCTATAAGACTTGTATATCTTGATTCATACTAGTGTTATGCTAATGATGTTGTTAAACAACATACCAGGTAACGAGACATGAGACATTAGGGCCTATGGAAGCTCAAGTATAATTTAAATGAACCAAAGGAAAGTTCATATTATACTCTTCCACTTGGGAAAAATTTGTTCATCAGATACATCTGCTAATCTTTGTTGATATTCATTTTGCACTTCAAGTTCGGCGTATTCTTTCTAACAGCTATTTTGTGATTATTACATGAATAAGTTTCTTGATATTCTTTATTGCTACTTTCTTTTGCTATATGGAATTTGTTGGACGGATATGCTTCGATAATACTTCTGAGCATGATTGTTCTCATCTGGTAAATTGAACTCCATCGATGTGAACAATATGAATTCACTTTTCTTTGTCACCTCCTACATTGTTGACTCAAGTGAAACTGCAAAACGTTAATTGACTCTATGTAACTCAAAGCAAGTTTGGAGGACCAAACTTTCTAAGGTGGGGAGGATGTGAGACCCCGACCCGGAATTTGGGCATTTAAGTGCTAAATTATAATTTAAATTGTTAAATCGAGAGTAATTTGGTTAATTCGATACTAATTTGATTTTTAATTGGGATTGGGAAGTGGTCTCAACTTTTATTTTAATCTGTGTTCAAAACCCCAGAGTCGGATAAGATAGTTTATGAGCGTGTGAGGCGTGATTTAAGGGAGTGTTGTAACGTCAGGGAGAAGAACTGAGACACATGGGATGATTTTCTCTTTGAGGCATGAGATAAGTCAGTACGTAGATATTTGGATGTTTGTTTTCCCATATTTTTGACACACAGGAGCTTCTTGCCACCTCTTCCTTCCATCTGTTGTCCATTTAAAATCGATTAACCTCCTCAAATTCATTTCTTCGACAAAAATCAGAGAGCTAGAGAGAGAGGGAAGAGATTTAGTGTCTGTTCTTCAACCTCCATCAACTTGTTCATCTTCTTTAGCTGTTCTTCAACCAGTTCATCAACTGGGTTTTCACAGTGACCTTCCAAGGTCCATAGGTAAGCCAATCTCTTGCCAATTCTTCGATTTTAGGACTATGGTAGACTTAGTTTGATCCTATTTGTTATATATCAGAAGGTATTTGAGGTTAGAGCAAGAAACCATAAGAAACGATGACCTGAAATCCATTTTGTAACACATCCGGTCACGGATCCGGATTTTTGGAACCCTAGTTGGATTGGCTACCGGATTGGACAGTTTTGACCCCGAACTTGATTTTGAGCTTCAAAATGCTACGGACCTCGGATTAACCTCAAATTTGGTAGGAATATACCTTGATATGTTATCTTTCATTCCCACTTGGAACCAACTCGTTTGGACTTCTAGAACTCCCTAAATTAAGATTTTCGTAGAAGGTATCCGTTCTGGACCAGTTTTGAACCAATGGAGTTTTCACCTGTTTAAAGGCGTATGGAAGCTTTGTGGCCTTCATAGAATATGTTCCTAACATCCCAAGCTAGTATTATGTTAAATTTGGTAAACTTTGGACATTAGATGGTTAGAGTTTCACACTAATTTCCGTTTAGGTAAATTTCAGGAAAGGTGTCTAGTTTTGTACTTCGATAATTTGGAACTTGGAAACCTCTATTTTGACTCCGTAACCATCCGAACTTATGTACATTCACTTGAGGACATTGGTAGGCCTAGTGTGATATGTGCATTCCATATATTGAGGTGGTTTGGGCATAAACGTCAACGCCAACGCCAAAGTATCAGAAACTAGAAATAAGTTGTTAAATACTTATATTCCTTGTTATAGGAATCGATCGTGACATCAGAGTCGGTGCAAATCATTGGACTACGTAATACAACGTGAGGTGAGTCTTGATATGCTTGTATTACTTGTATGTTTAAAAACGTGACCGAGCATGTGAATTTACTAAATCCTGGTAATGGTTATTTATATTGAAATCATGCTTATGCACGACACATGACTGATTAGCATGTGATGCTATGTTATAAATTGATGACCTCATTAAAGATGATCATGTATTGACATCATGTGAAACACGGTGATTCCTTGACCGCTGGGGGTGTGACAAGCGGTAGTTTGAGATAAGGCTGGGTCTCACGGCCAGGTGGCATCGGATGACGTCATGCCAATTCTGGCATACACCGTTGGTTGGTTGGTTTGTTGATTCTGTCACAAAGCATATTGGGTTGTTGAACTAGATGCTGATAACCTACGGTTTATGAAAACTACGAACTATTTATCATGTCCTCAGCTACGGCCCATGGATCAATTTACGAACGTTGTTGACATGCTAATGAAATGTTTATAATGAGATTAAGTCATGGCAAACCTGTAAGACTTGTATATCTTGATTCATACTAGTGTTATGCTAATGATGTTGTTAAACAACATACTAGGTAACGAGACATGAGGCATCAGGGCCTATGGAAGCTCAAGTATGATCGTTTGGCCTTTTGCTCTAAGAAGCTGAGATGTACCGGATAAGTTAGTAATTATCATATTGTATGTGAGATAGGCTATGTTGGGGCCGATAACACATTGTATATTGTAATTTTGTGGGTTTTAGTGATATTAGCACTTTGCATGTCCTTGGGTTTGTTAGTTGGATTATTTTATATGCTTCTGCGCACTCTGAGGATCTTTTAAGATTATGGATGAATGACAAGTAAAAATCCCAACACTCAATTAGTGAGAGGCCTTCGTGAGTTTGACTCATTGGCCGGTCATTGATCATCCCTATATCGGGATGGGTCGTGACACCACTCGATAATATTGAGGGCATTAATCCCATACTTTTAACGACTGTCACACTAAGTGTGAACTTGTAATGCTAATTATAATTTACTCTTAGTCCTGAGAAAATAAACGAGCTCAAGTTTCTATCATGTGTCACTTTGATTCAACAACAAGTGAGGTTTTACTTGATCAACGCCTCAGTGGGTTGGGTGATTTATGCTCGGACTGTGAGAATTTGATTTTGAAGATGGAATTCATTCTCAATTTTATTGTAGAGTATAATGTCCCCTTGAGTTAGTTCACTGGATTAGTCTTAATTTGGAACCTAGTACTAGTCATTTTAATGAAAGATTCATTGGAATATTTTTCTAGACTAAAAGTGAGTGAACTAGTATCCAATGGAATTAAATATAAGTATGCTTTGGTTTGACAGTAATTTTTTAACGACCAATTGTTGCTTATGGACATTGCATGGTGAAGGGAATGGTTTTGATATTATGGTATTATCATATAATAGGTAATAATATATTAATTTTCTTGAGACCTAGAGTTCAACCATAATTAGATAGTGGAAATAATTATGGTTTAATTGGGCCACCACTCATAGAGATGAAAGAATGTTAGCCCAATTTAAACTAGTGCTCAAGAAGCCCACAGGTTCCAACCCTATCCCATATATTAAAAGATTCTTTAGTTGGCCAAGGATTCCTTCCCTATAAATATGCCTCTTTCTCTCTCGGAATTAGAAGTCAAATAAATTTTCTACTATAGAAAAATAGAGAGAGAGTTGACAGAAGATAGTGGGAGGAAAAATTCTAGGGTCCCCACAAACGTCCCTTTAGCTATTGTTCTCTTGGGTCATAAGGTTGAAGATCTTTGGTGGGCAAGGAGTAGAATGAATCAAAATCTTTGTTGAGGTTTTAAACAGTTATTTATATTGTGTAAAGAGTTTGATTTGGAGCGGAACTCCTTTGTGGAAAGAGTTTTCACAATCACAGTCACAGTCAAACTCAAACTCTTTTTTCAAATAAAGATTGGATTGTTGCTTATTATTTTATTTTAGAAACTAAAAAATATAGCATTGACTTATATATATATATATATATATATATATATATATATATATATATTTGTTAACTCCATATTAATAAAAAATGTTTCGATTATTAAGTCGATAATTATCATGAAATGATAATACTACAAGTTAGATGATTCCGGCCATCTCTGGGGGATATGTTTGGATTGTATTATACTTATCTTTTTCTTGAGGAGAAATATTAGTAGGAGGGTCCTATTTGGCTTCTCATTGCAACGGTTTTATTTTATTTAATCTCATATGTTGCTAGTTTTATTTGTTTTATGACATTTATTTGATGTTCTTTCTTTAAATGATATGATCATCTTGTTGGGACGTAATGCCCATGTATAGCAACATTTGATTGTGCTAAATTCTCGTACTTTTGAAAGGAATTTAAAAGGGGCATTTATAACTTTTTTTTGGCTATATGTGCTTGTCATCAACCGGTGTCAAATAGAACGTATCCCAAATGTAGGATCAAGAGTTTGGTTGTAGCATAATAATCCGGAAGTCTGGAGTCGAATCGATAGGAAACGAGTAACTTAGATGTTTATCGGGAGAGAAGAAAGAAAATGGTTGAGATATTTGTGTGAAAAATATTATGATGAGATTTATAATGATTTAATGAAAACTTAAAGAAACAAGATCCAATTCTCGGGATCCACATTGACCGCAACTCGGAATAATCCAATCCTCAAAATATAACTCAACTCCGGTTCTATAAAATCGAACCTTCGTCGGATGATCGAACAAGTGAGTATTCATAAAAAACTCGAGAAAGATTGATAATCAGTTAAATAATCAAGTATAAGATTAGGGTTTCAGATTAAAACCTTGTAGAGATCCAAGAATTGTGTGTGCCAAAAGGGTTTGTCAGCACACAAGCAAAAATCTTTTACAAAAATCTTTAATCGATTTCAAAATAATTATTGATTAATAAAACGATATCAGAAATTGAAAGATTTAAGGGAGGATTGAATTACCTTGAGTTGCGATTCAATGTTTCACCGTTGAATCGAATCCTTGAACGATTAGTTCCTCATGGATTTAAAAGAATCCATGAGAAATCAAGAACAAGAATGAAATGATAGAACAATCAAAGAGTAATAATAAGAACAAGAAATTAAAGAACTTTTATTTAAATCTTTCCAAATTTGAAAATTCAATCTAAAAAAAAAAAAATTAAAGATAGCTAAAAACTAAAATAAAAACTCCTCGGCATCCCTAACTAGGGTTCCTAATATGTAGATCTCAAAACGACACTCCTAACGTAATTAGAAAACAAAAGGATAAGGATAAACTAAAGAAATAGCAATCCCTTAAAATAAGAGAAATCTCGTTTTTGCCCTTACTACCGATAGTGTGGAGCACATATTACTAGTAGTTCGGGGTTCTGCCGCTTTGGTCAATTTCTGCAATTCTTGACAGTACCTTCTACTACCGGTAGTTCGGGCATTTATTACTGGTAGTTCGGGGCACGGGTTTTTCTGGCATCTCTTCACTTTGAGCAGTGTCTCCTACTACCGGTAGTTTGGGCACATATTACCGGTAATTTGAGGCACTAATTTTCTGGTAGTTCTTCACTTTGGGCAGTGCCTCCTACTACCGGTAGTTTGGGCATATATTACCGGTAATTTGAGGCACTGACTTCAAACTTTTATTTTTTCTCGTGCTCTTCTCGACTTGATTCTTGGTTCTTGGTCACATTCCGGGACTCGTAAAAATATTGCAAAATACTCATTTTCACACTAACAATCCAAATACACATTAAACAATCAAAACATATTAATACTCATCCAATAAAAAATAGACACATGCAAGTCAAGAGATTTTGGCATAAATAAATGCACTTTTGAATGCCAATCACACCCCCCAACATGGACTTTGCTAGTATCTAGCAAAAGGAACTACGACACTACCTAAGCTATGGATATGTCTTTTGAACCCTCGGGTGGCCCCGGTAGGACAAGCGAAGTCTCGTGAGGGTTATCAAGCGATGATTTCCACAAACACCATACAATAAGATCACTTGGAAGACAAACAATCAACCACATCTTTGAACTTGATTAACATTCACCTCTGTGCATGCGAATCAAATACGAAATAAGTCAAGTGAGTGAACATCAACCATTAAAAATGTTAATCAAGCGAATTGTAAACTAAAAACAAGTCACTCTCCCACTTGTACTCGAATAGAGATCACTCACGAATCATACGTGAAGTGAAAACCATGAGTGGAAATAGCCACACATTTAAATTTCATACACACACTATTGATAACATGCCGCCGAAGATAACTTGCATAGAAGCAGTTTCAATTCTTGAATTCAGTAAATCCATAATATTGCCACGTCCATCCCTTATTTGACATGCTACCCACTGTTTGACGCGAACATTCCTACTTGAATTAAGCCGAATGTCAGGTTACTAAGTAGGCAGCAAACTACTCACATTTTTACATGAAACTCCCTGCTTAACTTAGGCAAAAGGCTCCGGTTACTCAGCAAGCAGCCCCTTGAGCAAGTGAAATAAATTTTAATCATTTGTGCTCAAATTCCAACCACTATAGAAGAATCACCTAGGAATTCTGATACTTTTTCTAATAGCACTTTGCCACCTCATCGTAGTAGGAGGATGACTAGGCAACGTAGTAGATTCTTGCTTCTAGATGAAGGTTCTACACCTTCTCCACATGAATCTGATCCTACTACTTATGATGAGGCTATATGGTGATATAGATTTGGGGCTTTGGCAAGAAGCTATGAAAACTGAGATGGAGTCTATGTACTCTAATCACGGCTGGGAGCATGTGGATCCTCCATCCAATATTAAACCAATTGAGTGCAAGTGAATTTACAAGAGAAAAAGACAAGTTGATGGAAAAGTTGAGACCTATAAGACAAGGTTGATGGCGAAAGGATTTACTCAAAAAGAGGGTATTGATTATGAGGAGACTTTCTCGCCTATAGCTATGCTTAAGTCCATTCGTATTCTCTTCTCCATTGCTGCATTTTATGATTATGAAATTTGACAAATGGATGTCAAGACATCTTTTTTAAATGGTCATCTTGAAGAGGACATTTATATGGTCTAACCAGATGGTTTTATAGCTAATAGTCAAGAGCAAAAAGTTTATAAGTTCCATAGGTCTATTTATGGACTTAAGCAAGCGTCTCGAAGTCGAAATATTCGATTTGATCAAGCAATTAGAACATTTAGTTTTGATCAAAATCTGGATGAGTCGTGCGTGTATAAAAAGGGTGAAGGTAGAATAGTAGTGTTTCCAGTACTATATGTGGATGACATACTACCCATTGGGAATGATGTAGGAGCATTGTCTTCACTCAAAGTTTGGTTGGCAAATACATTTGATATGAAGGACATGGGAGAACCGAGCTACATCCTTGGCATCAAACTTTTACGAGATCGGCAAAATAGGATGATAGGTTTGTCCCAAGCTACATATATAGATAAGGTTTTGGTTAATTTTAGCATGCATAATTCCAGTAAAGGCCTCTTACCTTTCAGACATGGAGTTAGTGTCCCAATATATTTGACGAGAAAAAGAAAATGAAGACAATACCATATGCTTTTTGTGGGAAGTCTTATGTGTGCTATGTTTTGTACTAGACCAGACATCGGTTATGCGGTAGGCCTAGTCAGCAGATATCAATCAAATCCTAGACCTGAGCATTGGATACTAGTAAAACATATTCTAAAGTACTTGAGAAGAACTCGAGATTATGTGCTAGTCTACAGTGGAGAGGATTTGGTGCCAATTGGATATATTGACTCGACTTCATGTCAGATAAAGATTCACGCAAATCAACTTCTGTTTAAGGAGTATCAAACAGTAATGTGTTGCTGACTCCACCACTGAAGCAAAATATGTAGCAGCTAAGGAAGGTGTATGGCTCAAAAAGTTTCTATTGCAACTTGGAGTGGTAGCATTGGCAAAACAACTCTCGATTCTCTATTGTGATAATAATGGGGCTGTTTTGCAATCCAAAGAGCCAAGGAATCACAAGAGTGGGAAACACATATAAAGAAAATATCCTCTCATCAGAGATATTGTTCAACGAGGAGATATTGTAGTAAATAAAATTGCGTTTGCAGAGTTTGGCTGATCCTTTTACAAAGGCGTTACCTTCTAGTCCGTTTGAATGTCATGTTGGGTGTCAAAAGTAAACCTCATTGGTTATGAGTGCAAGTGAGAGATTGTTGGGATTAATGCCCTCAATACCAATTTATTTATTTTTTCTCGTATACAATTAGAGCTTTATTTTATTACTATGAAATATTTTATTTCATACATTGGACATAGTTCATGAGATGAATATTAATGATTCATGAAATGAATAACAGGAGTTCTAAATTACAATGAATATGATTTATGTATGTGAATGTGATTTACATACAGGAGATATAAATCATAATTACTTGCAATTTAAAATTATTCACAGTTGCTGTTAGAAAGGGATTGTCTATAAGGTCAATTGCAACATGAATAACTTTTATAAGATAGAATAATTCATCTTAATCATCGAAGTAAAAGACTTCAAGTTAATATGTTGGCGTAAATGGCATATATTGAAGGACCATCATAAGAGATATTATTTTAACGACTGTCACGCTAACTTTACAAGAACAGGTTTGTTAATTGTTTTCAAACATTGTTTACCCCATGGAGAAATTGAGTAGAACGGAGTACTTTTCTTGCCACTGTAATTTTGAAACTAAACATTTAAATGTCCCTCAAAAGTAAGTAAATATATCTGAAACATATAAAATTCAGTTAATCCAGCTATAGACCAAGCTATTATTGCAAAAATAGGTGAATACAACCAACTATCATTAAGAATCTCATCTTTGGACCAAAAACAAGCAAGGGGTGGAATACCACAAAGAGAAAGTGTACCTAATAAAAAAGCAGTTTTTGTAATTGGTACATGTTTTATTAAACCCCCCATAAGAATTATATTCTGATTTTTATACAGACAATATCCAACAAGAGTTTCCATTGAATAAATAACTGATCCAGATCCTAAGAACAATAATGCTTTTGAATAAGCATGAGTAATTAAATGAAATAAAGCAGTTCTATAAGAACCCATACCAAGAGCTAACATGATATACCCCAATTGAGACATTGTCTTATAATGCTAATTATAATTCGCTCTTAATCTTGAGAAAATAAATGAGCTCAAGTTTCTATCATGTGTCACTTTGATCACCAACGAGTGAGGTTTTACTTGATCAACACCTCGATAGGTTGGGTGATTTATGCCAGGACAGTGAGAACTTTATTTTCAAGATGGAATTCACTCTCTATTTTATTATAGATTATAATGTCCCCTTGAGTTAATTCATTGGATTAGTCTTTGGAACCTAGTACTAGTCATTTTAATGAAAGGATCATTAGAATGTTTTTCTAGACTAAATGTGAGCAAACTAGTATTAAATGGAATTAGAATATAAGTATGCTTTGATTTGACAGTAATTTTTTAATGACCAATTGCTGCTTATAGACATTGCATATTGAAGGGGCTTGATATTATGGTATTAGCATATAACGGGTAATAATATATTAATTTTCTTGTGACCTAGAGTCCAACCATAATTAGATAGTGGAAATAATTATGGTTTAATTGGGCCACCACTCATATAGATTAGAGAAGGTTAACCCAATTTAAGCTAGTGCTCAAGAAGCCTATAGGTCCCAACCCTAGCCCATATTAAGAGATTGTGTAGTTGGCTAAGGATTCCTGCCCTATAAATATATTTATTTCTCTCTCGGAATTAGAAATGAGACAAGTTTTCTGCTAGATTCTGGCCATGTCGTGCCTTTTTCGGCCATATTCAAATCTTTTGCTACGACCTCATTGTTCCTCTCCAGATCAAAATTTTTCGTTCGGATAGTGGGTAGCCCTGCTTCTAGTGGAATAATTGCCTCTATGCCAAATGACAGTGCAAATGACATCTGCCCTGTTGGTCAGCGAGGAGATGTTCGGTATGCCCAGAGCACGCTCGGCCACTCCTCGGTCCAAGAGTCGATGAACCTCACACTCAAAAATGGTCTATTGTCATTGCTTCCATTGCACTAGTCTTTTCATTCTTATGTACTAAACTTCGTGCAAGGGTTCTAAAAATTCATAGCATGAGTTTAAATCAAGCACATTAATCTCCATTAGTAATTTTGGTTTTGTGGCTCATAAGAAAAATAAAAGGGAAAAGGACAAGAAAACCCTTGTTATTTTGGTGATCACATTGGTTCATCTCAAAAGATTATAACTGAAAGCACAAAATGTTGAGTGATTCAGTAGATCTTGTTGTACGGTAATACCGGCCCATAATCTGCAACTGCACTGAGAGATATTATTTGATATCTGTACTGGATTGCCCTGAAATCATTTCAACGTGAATGCTATGATCATCTCATGCAAAATCAATTGTGAGGAGCAGTTATGATATTCAAATCTTTACCTTCTTGGTTTTCTCTCTCTTTCTTTCTTCTTTTGTGGGTGGGGGGGCCTAAAGTCTAATCACCATGAATGGCTCATTGGCTTATATATACCTCATATGCAAACCCTAGAATAAGAAATAATGGAACCCCATAGGCCACAAGCGCCTTACCCTTACTCCGTAGCAACAACCTGGCAATATTTGTTTTTTTTAATAAGCATAGATTTTAGGGTAGAAGGAAATCAGGCATACCCATGTAAATAATATAGTTCTCCGTCTCTTGCTATATCGTTTCTTATTTTCATGGCTAACTGGGTAACTTAAGGCTCCAATGGTCTAAATGTGAAATTATTTAATACTCAAAATTGGTTTCATATCAAATTCTTTTTGAGTAGTTGGTTGCGACTTATAATATTTTTTCCTTGGCAATCTATTTTACTAAATGTATTATGCCGGACCTACAAGACATGGGGCAACGAGACATACGGGGCAACCCCAAAGACTTGGCCTTCACTTCTTGCCATCATGGGTTATCAGCTTAGTTCGCTCTAGCATTGGGCTAGACCAACAGCTCATCACCTTGGACTAAAGCCTCTACAATTTCCCATGCCATGCATGCGGCCCACCTTCAGGTGCATGACTAGCGCATGGGTTGAGACGAACTCAGAGTGGTCGGTATATATGACAGCGAAACAACATCTTTGCAAACTCTGTGTTATCGATAGTTGGCTAGGTAAAGCCGCATGAATTACAGTGCGTCATTCAGTGCGTCATGCATGACGTCACAGGCAGAGGCAATTTTTTTTATATCGTGGGGGACGAGATGGTTGCACTACAACAAATTCATGATATGCCTACGTAACTCAGTATATCGGCAAATGTATATTTGCGTAGGCAAAGGTGATCGGTCTCGAAATATGTCGTTGTTTAGACCGTATCAGAGTATTTTAAACTACTTGTGCTATGATTTGTTTTGAGCAAAAAGTGTATAGCAGCAAGTTGAGTATCGATCCACAGAGACAGGGTGAATTGGTTATTACTTTTAATTGAATCCTACTCTTAATTTGTCCCGAAACGTTGTTTGGTTTGTTGTGTGATTTAAGACTAGAAATGAAAACACGAGTAATAAATTGATTTAAAAAGTTTCGGGAAGAAATATCTAAGGCTTGAATCCACTCTAATCTTTTTGTAATGACATGAATGTTCCATTTTATGAATGTTCATTATTCGAATCCGTTGAGCACTGTGAAGATAGTTAATCTGCACTGAACTTGTTTAAATTATTCATGTATACCAACTAGCATAGATTATCTTTGCTTAGCACGAATTGTCTTATCAGTATAACCCGTCTCTAAGGCACGGATTATCTGATAGCACAACGCGTCTTACAAGGCATAATCTATCTTAGTTGAGTTGCATGAATCAACGAGCCCTTGGTTGTATGTCGTAAAAATATGCTAACATATAATGAAAGAGAAGATCTTTTGGTTCTATATCATACAACATGGATTCGAATAATGAAAGCAGGAAGTTCTAATGAAACATATTCATTACAATAGGTTAGAGTTTCATCATCACCTTAGACAGAAGATTAGCCGGCCATAGAAGCAGATTCCATTGATTTAGAAGTGAAAACCGTCATTACAACGTCCTGAATATAGCGCTCACCTCCTATCCTTCCCTCTTTCTCTCCTATCTAACCCTGAATTCCTTCCCCAGGCGAAGGATATTCTATTACAAGTGGTCTCCCAGAGAGAAAACTAAAGAAAATCTGAGATAAAATATCCGATAATTTCTGAAAATCCGGACTTTGCTATTTATAGACGTTTCCACCGCCCTAAGCCGTCCGGACGCTGAAGCGGTCCGTCCGGACGCCTGTGTGACAGCCGTGTGACAGACGTGTGACAGCTGTGTCCAGATGTGCAAAAGTCGGCCCGTCCGGACGCCTGTGTGACAGCTGAGTCCAGAGGTGCGTGAGGTGGCGCCCGGTGGCGCCCGGTGGTTGGAGGAACTTCCGTCCGGACGCGGTTGAGGTCCGTCCGGACGCCTGTCCATGTTTTTGCCACTTTTTCTCCTCATTCTGTGGTTATCAGCCCGGACTCCTGAAATTATAGAAAACAAACCAAATTAGTAATAACAAGGCTCGTAAGACGATAACAAAGGTACATTGGGCGATGGTAATAGTACATAATTATGTACTTATCACACCCCCCAACTTACACTTTGCTAGTCCTCGAGCAAAGAAAATTTTACTAACTTTTATTTAAAAGCCAACTTTCGTATGGTTCACGATTGCACTTAGCATGCACAACAAGCCTTTTAAACCCCTAGGTGGCCCTAGTGGGACGAGTGAAGTCTCGTGAGGGTTTCCAGAGATGATACCCACAAACATCCTAAGGAATTGGACACTCAAATGCAACTCAAACCCAACCGACAACCCCTCAAAGTACCGTAGCGACCGCCATGCAAGTCAAGGACAAGATGCTTTATTCATGCAAAGATTTAAACAAGTGAATTCTCGTATTCAATCTACCACAAAAATTAGCCTTTTCACCTACGATTGGATAGGGAATTATCACATAGCATGCGTGTAAGTGAGAACCACACATAGACATTTACTAACTCCGAAAACAGTTCACACAATATCAATAGCCCGGTGTGTCTAAAAACTCACCTCTTCCCCTATCGATTAATTTTTTTTTTTTTTTTTAGAAGTAGTCGTGCAATGCCTGGATCTGTCGGGCTTCTAGTTGACCCATGTAACGAGCTTTAGGTCGGTCATCCCCAAGCCAGATGGCCTTAGGGTACCAGGTTTAAAGAGACCCCTCGGACTTAATTGCTCGAGTCAAAAAGGCTTCAGGGAGAGACCCAAACCAACCACATTCAACCAATGTCTTCACAAGATCTATCCATCTTTTGACGCGAACAATACGGTGGGAGCAAACCCCGATTGCCCGGTTACTCAATGAATGCCCGGATAAACAATATCAATTTAGCACACAATGTAGGGAAGGGGTTCCAATTAGCTCGTGGGCACAATCAATTAACACCGAAATATCAATAGCACGTAAACCAATTTCAAGGCCAGTGAATGATCATAGTGGGACAGTGCGCGTGAAAAGCATGAACTCAAGTGATCAACACTATCCAACTGTAGATGATACGGGCTAAGCAAGTGTTTAATTTCTATCAACATCTTATTCACAAGCTTAAATCGATTCATGAACTCGTATCAAGACGTCAACTTACATAATAATCATCACAACACTAATCAACAGCCATCAATCAAGAGTAAGTGCACTCAAGCATCCAAGGAAGCAAAATTTTTTTTTTTTTATTATTATTTTTTTTATTTTTGAATTTTTCAGACTATTAAAAGCATAAAAATAAAGTGATCCCTCCCCCCAACTTAAATCACTCAATGTCCTCATTGAAAGCATGAACTAAAAGATAGGACGAGAAAGTAAAAGAGAGGAAAGGTAGCACCTTGGAGAGGAGAACAAATAGCAGGATAAATGGCAAGAGGGAGACCCCTTAACTTGAAGCGGAGTACCTGCAATTGTTAGCCTCTACAACAACAAAATAACTACGAAAAATAACGACAAAGACTGTGAAAGATTGGAAGGACTCCTTTTCTCCCTAGCCAAAGATTGTGGTTCCCCATTTGTTAGAAGGACTCATAGGTACTACATACATAGCTTTGACCAGGTGGCTATACTAGACTGTTTAGAAGCCGTTCGAGAACGGCGAACACTGGAGGTATCACAAACTCCATGGATTTATAGTCTCCTAGACTGGGTTAAACTAAGAACAAAAATCAATTAAAAGAGTAACAACTAATTTAACCGTGTCCCCGGCAACGGCGCCAAAAATTGATCGGTCTCGAAATATGTCGTTGTTTAGACCGTATCAGAGTATTTTAAACTACTTGTGCTATGATTTGTTTTGAGCAAAAAGTGTATAGCAGCAAGTTGAGTATCGATCCACAGAGACAGGGTGAATTGGTTATTACTTTTAATTGAATCCTACTCTTAATTTGTCCCGAAACGTTGTTTGGTTTGTTGTGTGATTTAAGACTAGAAATGAAAACACGAGTAATAAATTGATTTAAAAAGTTTCGGGAAGAAATATCTAAGGCTTGAATCCACTCTAATCTTTTTGTAATGACATGAATGTTCCATTTTATGAATGTTCATTATTCGAATCCGTTGAGCACTGTGAAGATAGTTAATCTGCACTGAACTTGTTTAAGTTATTCATGTATACCAACTAGCATAGATTATCTTTGCTTAGCACGAATTGTCTTATCAGTATAACCCGTCTCTAAGGCACGGATTATCTGATAGCACAACGCGTCTTACAAGGCATAATCTATCTTAGTTGAGTTGCATGAATCAACGAGCCCTTGGTTGTATGTCGTAAAAATATGCTAACATATAATGAAAGAGAAGATCTTTTGGTTCTATATCATACAACATGGATTCGAATAATGAAAGCAGGAAGTTCTAATGAAACATATTCATTACAATAGGTTAGAGTTTCATCATCACCTTAGACAGAAGATTAGCCGGCCATAGAAGCAGATTCCATTGATTTAGAAGTGAAAACCGTCATTACAACGTCCTGAATATAGCGCTCACCTCCTATCCTTCCCTCTTTCTCTCCTATCTAACCCTGAATTCCTTCCCCAGGCGAAGGATATTCTATTACAAGTGGTCTCCCAGAGAGAAAACTAAAGAAAATCTGAGATAAAATATCCGATAATTTCTGAAAATCCGGACTTTGCTATTTATAGACGTTTCCACCGCCCTAAGCCGTCCGGACGCTGAAGCGGTCCGTCCGGACGCCTGTGTGACAGCCGTGTGACAGACGTGTGACAGCTGTGTCCAGATGTGCAAAAGTCGGCCCGTCCGGACGCCTGTGTGACAGCTGAGTCCAGAGGTGCGTGAGGTGGCGCCCGGTGGCGCCCGGTGGTTGGAGGAACTTCCGTCCGGACGCGGTTGAGGTCCGTCCGGACGCCTGTCCATGTTTTTGCCACTTTTTCTCCTCATTCTGTGGTTATCAGCCCGGACTCCTGAAATTATAGAAAACAAACCAAATTAGTAATAACAAGGCTCGTAAGACGATAACAAAGGTACATTGGGCGATGGTAATAGTACATAATTATGTACTTATCACACCCCCCAACTTACACTTTGCTAGTCCTCGAGCAAAGAAAATTTTACTAACTTTTATTTAAAAGCCAACTTTCGTATGGTTCACGATTGCACTTAGCATGTACAACAAGCCTTTTAAACCCCTAGGTGGCCCTAGTGGGACGAGTGAAGTCTCGTGAGGGTTTCCAGAGATGATACCCACAAACATCCTAAGGAATTGGACACTCAAATGCAACTCAAACCCAACCGACAACCCCTCAAAGTACCGTAGCGACCGCCATGCAAGTCAAGGACAAGATGCTTTATTCATGCAAAGATTTAAACAAGTGAATTCTCGTATTCAATCTACCACAAAAATTAGCCTTTTCACCTACGATTGGATAGGGAATTATCACATAGCATGCGTGTAAGTGAGAACCACACATAGACATTTACTAACTCCGAAAACAGTTCACACAATATCAATAGCCCGGTGTGTCTAAAAACTCACCTCTTCCCCTATCGATTAATTTTTTTTTTTTTTTTTTAGAAGTAGTCGTGCAATGCCTGGATCTGTCGGGCTTCTAGTTGACCCATGTAACGAGCTTTAGGTCGGTCATCCCCGAGCCAGATGGCCTTAGGGTACCAGGTTTAAAGAGACCCCTCGGACTTAATTGCTCGAGTCAAAAAGGCTTCAGGGAGAGACCCAAACCAACCACATTCAACCAATGTCTTCACAAGATCTATCCATCTTTTGACGCGAACAATACGGTGGGAGCAAACCCCGATTGCCCGGTTACTCAATGAATGCCCGGATAAACAATATCAATTTAGCAAACAATGTAGGGAAGGGGTTCCAATTAGCTCGTGGGCACAATCAATTAACACCGAAATATCAATAGCACGTAAACCAATTTCAAGGCCAGTGAATGATCATAGTGGGACAGTGCGCGTGAAAAGCATGAACTCAAGTGATCAACACTATCCAACTGTAGATGATACGGGCTAAGCAAGTGTTTAATTTCTATCAACATCTTATTCACAAGCTTAAATCGATTCATGAACTCGTATCAAGACGTCAACTTACATAATAATCATCACAACACTAATCAACAGCCATCAATCAAGAGTAAGTGCACTCAAGCATCCAAGGAAGCAAAATTTTTTTTTTTTATTATTATTTTTTTTATTTTTGAATTTTTCAGACTATTAAAAGCATAAAAATAAAGTGATCCCTCCCCCCAACTTAAATCACTCAATGTCCTCATTGAAAGCATGAACTAAAAGATAGGACGAGAAAGTAAAAGAGAGGAAAGGTAGCACCTTGGAGAGGAGAACAAATAGCAGGATAAATGGCAAGAGGGAGACCCCTTAACTTGAAGCGGAGTACCTGCAATTGTTAGCCTCTACAACAACAAAATAACTACGAAAAATAACGACAAAGACTGTGAAAGATTGGAAGGACTCCTTTTCTCCCTAGCCAAAGATTGTGGTTCCCCATTTGTTAGAAGGACTCATAGGTACTACATACATAGCTTTGACCAGGTGGCTATACTAGACTGTTTAGAAGCCGTTCGAGAACGGCGAACACTGGAGGTATCACAAACTCCATGGATTTATAGTCTCCTAGACTGGGTTAAACTAAGAACAAAAATCAATTAAAAGAGTAACAACTAATTTAACCGTGTCCCCGGCAACGGCGCCAAAAATTGATCGGTCTCGAAATATGTCGTTGTTTAGACCGTATCAGAGTATTTTAAACTACTTGTGCTATGATTTGTTTTGAGCAAAAAGTGTATAGCAGCAAGTTGAGTATCAATCCACAGAGACAGGGTGAATTGGTTATTACTTTTAATTGAATCCTACTCTTAATTTGTCCCGAAACGTTGTTTGGTTTGTTGTGTGATTTAAGACTAGAAATGAAAACACGAGTAATAAATTGATTTAAAAAGTTTCGGGAAGAAATATCTAAGGCTTGAATCCACTCTAATCTTTTTGTAATGACATGAATGTTCCATTTTATGAATGTTCATTATTCGAATCCGTTGAGCACTGTGAAGATAGTTAATCTGCACTGAACTTGTTTAAGTTATTCATGTATACCAACTAGCATAGATTATCTTTGCTTAGCACGAATTGTCTTATCAGTATAACCCGTCTCTAAGGCACGGATTATCTGATAGCACAACGCGTCTTACAAGGCATAATCTATCTTAGTTGAGTTGCATGAAGCAACGAGCCCTTGGTTGTATGTCGTAAAAATATGCTAACATATAATGAAAGAGAAGATCTTTTGGTTCTATATCATACAACATGGATTCGAATAATGAAAGCAGGAAGTTCTAATGAAACATATTCATTACAATAGGTTAGAGTTTCATCATCACCTTAGACAGAAGATTAGCCGGCCATAGAAGCAGATTCCATTGATTTAGAAGTGAAAACCGTCATTACAACGTCCTGAATATAGCGCTCACCTCCTATCCTTCCCTCTTTCTCTCCTATCTAACCCTGAATTCCTTCCCCAGGCGAAGGATATTCTATTACAAGTGGTCTCCCAGAGAGAAAACTAAAGAAAATCTGAGATAAAATATCCGATAATTTCTGAAAATCCGGACTTTGCTATTTATAGACGTTTCCACCGCCCTAAGCCGTCCGGACGCTGAAGCGGTCCGTCCGGACGCCTGTGTGACAGCCGTGTGACAGACGTGTGACAGCTGTGTCCAGATGTGCAAAAGTCGGCCCGTCCGGACGCCTGTGTGACAGCTGAGTCCAGAGGTGCGTGAGGTGGCGCCCGGTGGCGCCCGGTGGTTGGAGGAACTTCCGTCCGGACGCGGTTGAGGTCCGTCCGGACGCCTGTCCATGTTTTTGCCACTTTTTCTCCTCATTCTGTGGTTATCAGCCCGGACTCCTGAAATTATAGAAAACAAACCAAATTAGTAATAACAAGGCTCGTAAGACGATAACAAAGGTACATTGGGCGATGGTAATAGTACATAATTATGTACTTATCACACCCCCCAACTTACACTTTGCTAGTCCTCGAGCAAAGAAAATTTTACTAACTTTTATTTAAAAGCCAACTTTCGTATGGTTCACGATTGCACTTAGCATGTACAACAAGCCTTTTAAACCCCTAGGTGGCCCTAGTGGGACGAGTGAAGTCTCGTGAGGGTTTCCAGAGATGATACCCACAAACATCCTAAGGAATTGGACACTCAAATGCAACTCAAACCCAACCGACAACCCCTCAAAGTACCGTAGCGACCGCCATGCAAGTCAAGGACAAGATGCTTTATTCATGCAAAGATTTAAACAAGTGAATTCTCGTATTCAATCTACCACAAAAATTAGCCTTTTCACCTACGATTGGATAGGGAATTATCACATAGCATGCGTGTAAGTGAGAACCACACATAGACATTTACTAACTCCGAAAACAGTTCACACAATATCAATAGCCCGGTGTGTCTAAAAACTCACCTCTTCCCCTATCGATTAATTTTTTTTTTTTTTTTTTAGAAGTAGTCGTGCAATGCCTGGATCTGTCGGGCTTCTAGTTGACCCATGTAACGAGCTTTAGGTCGGTCATCCCCGAGCCAGATGGCCTTAGGGTACCAGGTTTAAAGAGACCCCTCGGACTTAATTGCTCGAGTCAAAAAGGCTTCAGGGAGAGACCCAAACCAACCACATTCAACCAATGTCTTCACAAGATCTATCCATCTTTTGACGCGAACAATACGGTGGGAGCAAACCCCGATTGCCCGGTTACTCAATGAATGCCCGGATAAACAATATCAATTTAGCAAACAATGTAGGGAAGGGGTTCCAATTAGCTCGTGGGCACAATCAATTAACACCGAAATATCAATAGCACGTAAACCAATTTCAAGGCCAGTGAATGATCATAGTGGGACAGTGCGCGTGAAAAGCATGAACTCAAGTGATCAACACTATCCAACTGTAGATGATACGGGCTAAGCAAGTGTTTAATTTCTATCAACATCTTATTCACAAGCTTAAATCGATTCATGAACTCGTATCAAGACGTCAACTTACATAATAATCATCACAACACTAATCAACAGCCATCAATCAAGAGTAAGTGCACTCAAGCATCCAAGGAAGCAAAATTTTTTTTTTTTATTATTATTTTTTTTATTTTTGAATTTTTCAGACTATTAAAAGCATAAAAATAAAGTGATCCCTCCCCCCAACTTAAATCACTCAATGTCCTCATTGAAAGCATGAACTAAAAGATAGGACGAGAAAGTAAAAGAGAGGAAAGGTAGCACCTTGGAGAGGAGAACAAATAGCAGGATAAATGGCAAGAGGGAGACCCCTTAACTTGAAGCGGAGTACCTGCAATTGTTAGCCTCTACAACAACAAAATAACTACGAAAAATAACGACAAAGACTGTGAAAGATTGGAAGGACTCCTTTTCTCCCTAGCCAAAGATTGTGGTTCCCCATTTGTTAGAAGGACTCATAGGTACTACATACATAGCTTTGACCAGGTGGCTATACTAGACTGTTTAGAAGCCGTTCGAGAACGGCGAACACTGGAGGTATCACAAACTCCATGGATTTATAGTCTCCTAGACTGGGTTAAACTAAGAACAAAAATCAATTAAAAGAGTAACAACTAATTTAACCGTGTCCCCGGCAACGGCGCCAAAAATTGATCGGTCTCGAAATATGTCGTTGTTTAGACCGTATCAGAGTATTTTAAACTACTTGTGCTATGATTTGTTTTGAGCAAAAAGTGTATAGCAGCAAGTTGAGTATCAATCCACAGAGACAGGGTGAATTGGTTATTACTTTTAATTGAATCCTACTCTTAATTTGTCCCGAAACGTTGTTTGGTTTGTTGTGTGATTTAAGACTAGAAATGAAAACACGAGTAATAAATTGATTTAAAAAGTTTCGGGAAGAAATATCTAAGGCTTGAATCCACTCTAATCTTTTTGTAATGACATGAATGTTCCATTTTATGAATGTTCATTATTCGAATCCGTTGAGCACTGTGAAGATAGTTAATCTGCACTGAACTTGTTTAAGTTATTCATGTATACCAACTAGCATAGATTATCTTTGCTTAGCACGAATTGTCTTATCAGTATAACCCGTCTCTAAGGCACGGATTATCTGATAGCACAACGCGTCTTACAAGGCATAATCTATCTTAGTTGAGTTGCATGAATCAACGAGCCCTTGGTTGTATGTCGTAAAAATATGCTAACATATAATGAAAGAGAAGATCTTTTGGTTCTATATCATACAACATGGATTCGAATAATGAAAGCAGGAAGTTCTAATGAAACATATTCATTACAATAGGTTAGAGTTTCATCATCACCTTAGACAGAAGATTAGCCGGCCATAGAAGCAGATTCCATTGATTTAGAAGTGAAAACCGTCATTACAACGTCCTGAATATAGCGCTCACCTCCTATCCTTCCCTCTTTCTCTCCTATCTAACCCTGAATTCCTTCCCCAGGCGAAGGATATTCTATTACAAGTGGTCTCCCAGAGAGAAAACTAAAGAAAATCTGAGATAAAATATCCGATAATTTCTGAAAATCCGGACTTTGCTATTTATAGACGTTTCCACCGCCCTAAGCCGTCCGGACGCTGAAGCGGTCCGTCCGGACGCCTGTGTGACAGCCGTGTGACAGACGTGTGACAGCTGTGTCCAGATGTGCAAAAGTCGGCCCGTCCGGACGCCTGTGTGACAGCTGAGTCCAGAGGTGCGTGAGGTGGCGCCCGGTGGCGCCCGGTGGTTGGAGGAACTTCCGTCCGGACGCGGTTGAGGTCCGTCCGGACGCCTGTCCATGTTTTTGCCACTTTTTCTCCTCATTCTGTGGTTATCAGCCCGGACTCCTGAAATTATAGAAAACAAACCAAATTAGTAATAACAAGGCTCGTAAGACGATAACAAAGGTACATTGGGCGATGGTAATAGTACATAATTATGTACTTATCACACCCCCCAACTTACACTTTGCTAGTCCTCGAGCAAAGAAAATTTTACTAACTTTTATTTAAAAGCCAACTTTCGTATGGTTCACGATTGCACTTAGCATGTACAACAAGCCTTTTAAACCCCTAGGTGGCCCTAGTGGGACGAGTGAAGTCTCGTGAGGGTTTCCAGAGATGATACCCACAAACATCCTAAGGAATTGGACACTCAAATGCAACTCAAACCCAACCGACAACCCCTCAAAGTACCGTAGCGACCGCCATGCAAGTCAAGGACAAGATGCTTTATTCATGCAAAGATTTAAACAAGTGAATTCTCGTATTCAATCTACCACAAAAATTAGCCTTTTCACCTACGATTGGATAGGGAATTATCACATAGCATGCGTGTAAGTGAGAACCACACATAGACATTTACTAACTCCGAAAACAGTTCACACAATATCAATAGCCCGGTGTGTCTAAAAACTCACCTCTTCCCCTATCGATTAATTTTTTTTTTTTTTTTTTTAGAAGTAGTCGTGCAATGCCTGGATCTGTCGGTCTTCTAGTTGACCCATGTAACGAGGTTTAGGTCGGTCATCCCCAAGCCAGATGGCCTTAGGGTACCAGGTTTAAAGAGACCCCTCGGACTTAATTGCTCGAGTCAAAAAGGCTTCAGGGAGAGACCCAAACCAACCACATTCAACCAATGTCTTCACAAGATCTATCCATCTTTTGACGCGAACAATACGGTGGGAGCAAACCCCGATTGCCCGGTTACTCAATGAATGCCCGGATAAACAATATCAATTTAGCACACAATGTAGGGAAGGGGTTCCAATTAGCTCGTGGGCACAATCAATTAACACCGAAATATCAATAGCACGTAAACCAATTTCAAGGCCAGTGAATGATCATAGTGGGACAGTGCGCGTGAAAAGCATGAACTCAAGTGATCAACACTATCCAACTGTAGATGATACGGGCTAAGCAAGTGTTTAATTTCTATCAACATCTTATTCACAAGCTTAAATCGATTCATGAACTCGTATCAAGACGTCAACTTACATAATAATCATCACAACACTAATCAACAGCCATCAATCAAGAGTAAGTGCACTCAAGCATCCAAGGAAGCAAAATTTTTTTTTTTTATTATTATTTTTTTTATTTTTGAATTTTTCAGACTATTAAAAGCATAAAAATAAAGTGATCCCTCCCCCCAACTTAAATCACTCAATGTCCTCATTGAAAGCATGAACTAAAAGATAGGACGAGAAAGTAAAAGAGAGGAAAGGTAGCACCTTGGAGAGGAGAACAAATAGCAGGATAAATGGCAAGAGGGAGACCCCTTAACTTGAAGCGGAGTACCTGCAATTGTTAGCCTCTACAACAACAAAATAACTACGAAAAATAACGACAAAGACTGTGAAAGATTGGAAGGACTCCTTTTCTCCCTAGCCAAAGATTGTGGTTCCCCATTTGTTAGAAGGACTCATAGGTACTACATACATAGCTTTGACCAGGTGGCTATACTAGACTGTTTAGAAGCCGTTCGAGAAGGGCGAACACTGGAGGTATCACAAACTCCATGGATTTATAGTCTCCTAGACTGGGTTAAACTAAGAACAAAAATCAATTAAAAGAGTAACAACTAATTTAACCGTGTCCCCGGCAACGGCGCCAAAAATTGATCGGTCTCGAAATATGTCGTTGTTTAGACCGTATCAGAGTATTTTAAACTACTTGTGCTATGATTTGTTTTGAGCAAAAAGTGTATAGCAGCAAGTTGAGTATCGATCCACAGAGACAGGGTGAATTGGTTATTACTTTTAATTGAATCCTACTCTTAATTTGTCCCGAAACGTTGTTTGGTTTGTTGTGTGATTTAAGACTAGAAATGAAAACACGAGTAATAAATTGATTTAAAAAGTTTCGGGAAGAAATATCTAAGGCTTGAATCCACTCTAATCTTTTTGTAATGACATGAATGTTCCATTTTATGAATGTTCATTATTCGAATCCGTTGAGCACTGTGAAGATAGTTAATCTGCACTGAACTTGTTTAAGTTATTCATGTATACCAACTAGCATAGATTATCTTTGCTTAGCACGAATTGTCTTATCAGTATAACCCGTCTCTAAGGCACGGATTATCTGATAGCACAACGCGTCTTACAAGGCATAATCTATCTTAGTTGAGTTGCATGAAGCAACGAGCCCTTGGTTGTATGTCGTAAAAATATGCTAACATATAATGAAAGAGAAGATCTTTTGGTTCTATATCATACAACATGGATTCGAATAATGAAAGCAGGAAGTTCTAATGAAACATATTCATTACAATAGGTTAGAGTTTCATCATCACCTTAGACAGAAGATTAGCCGGCCATAGAAGCAGATTCCATTGATTTAGAAGTGAAAACCGTCATTACAACGTCCTGAATATAGCGCTCACCTCCTATCCTTCCCTCTTTCTCTCCTATCTAACCCTGAATTCCTTCCCCAGGCGAAGGATATTCTATTACAAGTGGTCTCCCAGAGAGAAAACTAAAGAAAATCTGAGATAAAATATCCGATAATTTCTGAAAATCCGGACTTTGCTATTTATAGACGTTTCCACCGCCCTAAGCCGTCCGGACGCTGAAGCGGTCCGTCCGGACGCCTGTGTGACAGCCGTGTGACAGACGTGTGACAGCTGTGTCCAGATGTGCAAAAGTCGGCCCGTCCGGACGCCTGTGTGACAGCTGAGTCCAGAGGTGCGTGAGGTGGCGCCCGGTGGTTGGAGGAACTTCCGTCCGGACGCGGTTGAGGTCCGTCCGGACGCCTGTCCATGTTTTTGCCACTTTTTCTCCTCATTCTGTGGTTATCAGCCCGGACTCCTGAAATTATAGAAAACAAACCAAATTAGTAATAACAAGGCTCGTAAGACGATAACAAAGGTACATTGGGCGATGGTAATAGTACATAATTATGTACTTATCACACCCCCCAACTTACACTTTGCTAGTCCTCGAGCAAAGAAAATTTTACTAACTTTTATTTAAAAGCCAACTTTCGTATGGTTCACGATTGCACTTAGCATGTACAACAAGCCTTTTAAACCCCTAGGTGGCCCTAGTGGGACGAGTGAAGTCTCGTGAGGGTTTCCAGAGATGATACCCACAAACATCCTAAGGAATTGGACACTCAAATGCAACTCAAACCCAACCGACAACCCCTCAAAGTACCGTAGCGACCGCCATGCAAGTCAAGGACAAGATGCTTTATTCATGCAAAGATTTAAACAAGTGAATTCTCGTATTCAATCTACCACAAAAATTAGCCTTTTCACCTACGATTGGATAGGGAATTATCACATAGCATGCGTGTAAGTGAGAACCACACATAGACATTTACTAACTCCGAAAACAGTTCACACAATATCAATAGCCCGGTGTGTCTAAAAACTCACCTCTTCCCCTATCGATTAATTTTTTTTTTTTTTTTTTAGAAGTAGTCGTGCAATGCCTGGATCTGTCGGGCTTCTAGTTGACCCATGTAACGAGGTTTAGGTCGGTCATCCCCAAGCCAGATGGCCTTAGGGTACCAGGTTTAAAGAGACCCCTCGGACTTAATTGCTCGAGTCAAAAAGGCTTCAGGGAGAGACCCAAACCAACCACATTCAACCAATGTCTTCACAAGATCTATCCATCTTTTGACGCGAACAATACGGTGGGAGCAAACCCCGATTGCCCGGTTACTCAATGAATGCCCGGATAAACAATATCAATTTAGCACACAATGTAGGGAAGGGGTTCCAATTAGCTCGTGGGCACAATCAATTAACACCGAAATATCAATAGCACGTAAACCAATTTCAAGGCCAGTGAATGATCATAGTGGGACAGTGCGCGTGAAAAGCATGAACTCAAGTGATCAACACTATCCAACTGTAGATGATACGGGCTAAGCAAGTGTTTAATTTCTATCAACATCTTATTCACAAGCTTAAATCGATTCATGAACTCGTATCAAGACGTCAACTTACATAATAATCATCACAACACTAATCAACAGCCATCAATCAAGAGTAAGTGCACTCAAGCATCCAAGGAAGCAAAATTTTTTTTTTTTATTATTATTTTTTTTATTTTTGAATTTTTCAGACTATTAAAAGCATAAAAATAAAGTGATCCCTCCCCCCAACTTAAATCACTCAATGTCCTCATTGAAAGCATGAACTAAAAGATAGGACGAGAAAGTAAAAGAGAGGAAAGGTAGCACCTTGGAGAGGAGAACAAATAGCAGGATAAATGGCAAGAGGGAGACCCCTTAACTTGAAGCGGAGTACCTGCAATTGTTAGCCTCTACAACAACAAAATAACTACGAAAAATAACGACAAAGACTGTGAAAGATTGGAAGGACTCCTTTTCTCCCTAGCCAAAGATTGTGGTTCCCCATTTGTTAGAAGGACTCATAGGTACTACATACATAGCTTTGACCAGGTGGCTATACTAGACTGTTTAGAAGCCGTTCGAGAATGGCGAACACTGGAGGTATCACAAACTCCATGGATTTATAGTCTCCTAGACTGGGTTAAACTAAGAACAAAAATCAATTAAAAGAGTAACAACTAATTTAACCGTGTCCCCGGCAACGGCGCCAAAAATTGATCGGTCTCGAAATATGTCGTTGTTTAGACCGTATCAGAGTATTTTAAACTACTTGTGCTATGATTTGTTTTGAGCAAAAAGTGTATAGCAGCAAGTTGAGTATCGATCCACAGAGACAGGGTGAATTGGTTATTACTTTTAATTGAATCCTACTCTTAATTTGTCCCGAAACGTTGTTTGGTTTGTTGTGTGATTTAAGACTAGAAATGAAAACACGAGTAATAAATTGATTTAAAAAGTTTCGGGAAGAAATATCTAAGGCTTGAATCCACTCTAATCTTTTTGTAATGACATGAATGTTCCATTTTATGAATGTTCATTATTCGAATCCGTTGAGCACTGTGAAGATAGTTAATCTGCACTGAACTTGTTTAAGTTATTCATGTATACCAACTAGCATAGATTATCTTTGCTTAGCACGAATTGTCTTATCAGTATAACCCGTCTCTAAGGCACGGATTATCTGATAGCACAACGCGTCTTACAAGGCATAATCTATCTTAGTTGAGTTGCATGAAGCAACGAGCCCTTGGTTGTATGTCGTAAAAATATGCTAACATATAATGAAAGAGAAGATCTTTTGGTTCTATATCATACAACATGGATTCGAATAATGAAAGCAGGAAGTTCTAATGAAACATATTCATTACAATAGGTTAGAGTTTCATCATCACCTTAGACAGAAGATTAGCCGGCCATAGAAGCAGATTCCATTGATTTAGAAGTGAAAACCGTCATTACAACGTCCTGAATATAGCGCTCACCTCCTATCCTTCCCTCTTTCTCTCCTATCTAACCCTGAATTCCTTCCCCAGGCGAAGGATATTCTATTACAAGTGGTCTCCCAGAGAGAAAACTAAAGAAAATCTGAGATAAAATATCCGATAATTTCTGAAAATCCGGACTTTGCTATTTATAGACGTTTCCACCGCCCTAAGCCGTCCGGACGCTGAAGCGGTCCGTCCGGACGCCTGTGTGACAGCCGTGTGACAGACGTGTGACAGCTGTGTCCAGATGTGCAAAAGTCGGCCCGTCCGGACGCCTGTGTGACAGCTGAGTCCAGAGGTGCGTGAGGTGGCGCCCGGTGGCGCCCGGTGGTTGGAGGAACTTCCGTCCGGACGCGGTTGAGGTCCGTCCGGACGCCTGTCCATGTTTTTGCCACTTTTTCTCCTCATTCTGTGGTTATCAGCCCGGACTCCTGAAATTATAGAAAACAAACCAAATTAGTAATAACAAGGCTCGTAAGACGATAACAAAGGTACATTGGGCGATGGTAATAGTACATAATTATGTACTTATCACACCCCCCAACTTACACTTTGCTAGTCCTCGAGCAAAGAAAATTTTACTAACTTTTATTTAAAAGCCAACTTTCGTATGGTTCACGATTGCACTTAGCATGTACAACAAGCCTTTTAAACCCCTAGGTGGCCCTAGTGGGACGAGTGAAGTCTCGTGAGGGTTTCCAGAGATGATACCCACAAACATCCTAAGGAATTGGACACTCAAATGCAACTCAAACCCAACCGACAACCCCTCAAAGTACCGTAGCGACCGCCATGCAAGTCAAGGACAAGATGCTTTATTCATGCAAAGATTTAAACAAGTGAATTCTCGTATTCAATCTACCACAAAAATTAGCCTTTTCACCTACGATTGGATAGGGAATTATCACATAGCATGCGTGTAAGTGAGAACCACACATAGACATTTACTAACTCCGAAAACAGTTCACACAATATCAATAGCCCGGTGTGTCTAAAAACTCACCTCTTCCCCTATCGATTAATTTTTTTTTTTTTTTTTTAGAAGTAGTCGTGCAATGCCTGGTCTGTCGGGCTTCTAGTTGACCCATGTAACGAGCTTTAGGTCGGTCATCCCCAAGCCAGATGGCCTTAGGGTACCAGGTTTAAAGAGACCCCTCGGACTTAATTGCTCGAGTCAAAAAGGCTTCAGGGAGAGACCCAAACCAACCACATTCAACCAATGTCTTCACAAGATCTATCCATCTTTTGACGCGAACAATACGGTGGGAGCAAACCCCGATTGCCCGGTTACTCAATGAATGCCCGGATAAACAATATCAATTTAGCACACAATGTAGGGAAGGGGTTCCAATTAGCTCGTGGGCACAATCAATTAACACCGAAATATCAATAGCACGTAAACCAATTTCAAGGCCAGTGAATGATCATAGTGGGACAGTGCGCGTGAAAAGCATGAACTCAAGTGATCAACACTATCCAACTGTAGATGATACGGGCTAAGCAAGTGTTTAATTTCTATCAACATCTTATTCACAAGCTTAAATCGATTCATGAACTCGTATCAAGACGTCAACTTACATAATAATCATCACAACACTAATCAACAGCCATCAATCAAGAGTAAGTGCACTCAAGCATCCAAGGAAGCAAAATTTTTTTTTTTATTATTATTTTTTTTATTTTTGAATTTTTCAGACTATTAAAAGCATAAAAATAAAGTGATCCCTCCCCCCAACTTAAATCACTCAATGTCCTCATTGAAAGCATGAACTAAAAGATAGGACGAGAAAGTAAAAGAGAGGAAAGGTAGCACCTTGGAGAGGAGAACAAATAGCAGGATAAATGGCAAGAGGGAGACCCCTTAACTTGAAGCGGAGTACCTGCAATTGTTAGCCTCTACAACAACAAAATAACTACGAAAAATAACGACAAAGACTGTGAAAGATTGGAAGGACTCCTTTTCTCCCTAGCCAAAGATTGTGGTTCCCCATTTGTTAGAAGGACTCATAGGTACTACATACATAGCTTTGACCAGGTGGCTATACTAGACTGTTTAGAAGCCGTTCGAGAATGGCGAACACTGGAGGTATCACAAACTCCATGGATTTATAGTCTCCTAGACTGGGTTAAACTAAGAACAAAAATCAATTAAAAGAGTAACAACTAATTTAACCGTGTCCCCGGCAACGGCGCCAAAAATTGATCGGTCTCGAAATATGTCGTTGTTTAGACCGTATCAGAGTATTTTAAACTACTTGTGCTATGATTTGTTTTGAGCAAAAAGTGTATAGCAGCAAGTTGAGTATCGATCCACAGAGACAGGGTGAATTGGTTATTACTTTTAATTGAATCCTACTCTTAATTTGTCCCGAAACGTTGTTTGGTTTGTTGTGTGATTTAAGACTAGAAATGAAAACACGAGTAATAAATTGATTTAAAAAGTTTCGGGAAGAAATATCTAAGGCTTGAATCCACTCTAATCTTTTTGTAATGACATGAATGTTCCATTTTATGAATGTTCATTATTCGAATCCGTTGAGCACTGTGAAGATAGTTAATCTGCACTGAACTTGTTTAAGTTATTCATGTATACCAACTAGCATAGATTATCTTTGCTTAGCACGAATTGTCTTATCAGTATAACCCGTCTCTAAGGCACGGATTATCTGATAGCACAACGCGTCTTACAAGGCATAATCTATCTTAGTTGAGTTGCATGAATCAACGAGCCCTTGGTTGTATGTCGTAAAAATATGCTAACATATAATGAAAGAGAAGATCTTTTGGTTCTATATCATACAACATGGATTCGAATAATGAAAGCAGGAAGTTCTAATGAAACATATTCATTACAATAGGTTAGAGTTTCATCATCACCTTAGACAGAAGATTAGCCGGCCATAGAAGCAGATTCCATTGATTTAGAAGTGAAAACCGTCATTACAACGTCCTGAATATAGCGCTCACCTCCTATCCTTCCCTCTTTCTCTCCTATCTAACCCTGAATTCCTTCCCCAGGCGAAGGATATTCTATTACAAGTGGTCTCCCAGAGAGAAAACTAAAGAAAATCTGAGATAAAATATCCGATAATTTCTGAAAATCCGGACTTTGCTATTTATAGACGTTTCCACCGCCCTAAGCCGTCCGAACGCTGAAGCGGTCCGTCCGGACGCCTGTGTGACAGCCGTGTGACAGACGTGTGACAGCTATGTCCAGATGTGCAAAAGTCGGCCCGTCCGGACGCCTGTGTGACAGCTGAGTCCAGAGGTGCGTGAGGTGGCGCCCGGTGGCGCCCGGTGGTTGGAGGAACTTCCGTCCGGACGCGGTTGAGGTCCGTCCGGACGCCTGTCCATGTTTTTGCCACTTTTTCTCCTCATTCTGTGGTTATCAGCCCGGACTCCTGAAATTATAGAAAACAAACCAAATTAGTAATAACAAGGCTCGTAAGACGATAACAAAGGTACATTGGGCGATGGTAATAGTACATAATTATGTACTTATCAAAAGGCTTTTGCCGATGGAAGACCTTACGTCGGCGCTTTGTCGCCAGATGCATGTCGCTAATGAGATTTGCCGATGCAAACTCTCTTCGTCGGTAAAAGACAATACTTTTGCCGATGAAAAATATTGTGTCGGCATCTTGTCGCCATAGACATGTTGCTAATGAGATTTACCAATGCAATTTCATACGTTTTGCCGATGGAAGACCTTGCGTCGGCACCTTGTCGTCAAATGCATGCCGCTAATGAGATTTGTCAATGTAACTTTTTTCATCGGCAAAAGACGGTAGTTTTAGCGACATTTTTTCTTATCGGCAAAAGTGTATTTTATTTGATAAAGTATAATATTTTGCCGACGTGATATTACGTTGGCAATACTAAAACTATTGGCAACGTGATGTTATATCGCCAAAGGTAACTTGCAAAGATTTGATATAACTTTTGGCAACTACTTTTGTGTGTTGGCAAAGCATAACAAAATATATATTTTTAATTAAAATTTAATTTCTTCTAATCCCGTAATATCATCCATTTATCCATTCATAACCATCATTAATTTGGAAGTATATCCACATTCATTTAAAAGATCATCAAAATCAAAAGATGCGTTCATTAATATATATCGTAATCCAAATATAAAGTATCCAAACTTGTCCAAACATCCGAAATACATTAAAAAACTTACCCTACTAACAATGTGTTTGAAAACTAAACTTGATGCTCAATGCATCCAAAATTGCTAAACAAAACTTCAACTATAGTTATACCAAAAGTAATACCAAAAGATATTTCTAAACTATATTTAAGTCTATATGTTTGACCTTCATCTTAACAAATAGAAATTCCATTTTACTGTTCATCCAAAGTAATATCCTCATTCTCGCTCATTTGAATTATTTCTGGAATAGTAGCTGGATTTATACCATTAGCCAACATGCGCATTATATTTGCTATTAATTTTCCTTGATCAGCCACTTGTTGCTTAAGAGCAACTTCTTCTGTATTTGAGACTCTTTCAGATTGTGTACCATAGGTGCTCCTATGAATGCCATATCCCTTCAAGTAACCCGATCTCTTCCCAAGCACGTCAACGGAAATTAGTTGTTCTGAACGAGGATTTGTGATGTTGGGTTGCGACTGCTCCTCAATCAATTTCACAATCTCATCCTATATCAACATACATTTCATATACATAAGAACAGTAAAATGAACTTTCCAGAATAATAATCCAAAACATCAAAATCATTAAAAGTTAAAGAGATATTGGAATGTTCATACGTACATGATGATCTTTAGCCTTGTGATCTATCCACACTTCCTTTCCCAATCGATGGCGTATGTGTGTCTCCTTGAACCTTTGCGGAAAAGACTGCTCTCTATTTTCAGTTGTTCGCTGTAATTTCATTTGTGTTTCTTTTTAATATTAGAATAAGAAGTTTCTAATATCATAAAATAAAAAATTACAAAAGTTATACTTACAAACTTAAAATTTCGTGCTACAAATGATTGGGAGCCACTAGTATGATTATATTTCAAACACTTCCGTGCATTTTTACCTCTTTTAGACTTCTTCTGCAAAAATCATAAAGCAAGATCAAATCCTTCAGTGCATTCTTCTCACTTTGTTATTTTTAGCATCATCATGTCTTTTTTTTACCGTATAGTGAAAACAAAATTAAATTACCTTCCAAACTTTTGTTTGCCATACATTTTCAATCATGAACACCCAATCGTCTGAATTACAAGGAAATAACGGCTGGGTTTTAGGATCAGACACCTTCTTCTTGATTTTTCTGTAGTACTTGTGTAACCTGCACTTCCATTCTGCATATAAATGTTGGCACTTGACATCAATGATACGCCTAAGAACCAAATCATTCTTGTAGTCACCAAGTCCAAAAGTTTGCTGTAAAGAAACATTCAAGTTTAATATATTAGTCAATAGTTTTGTAAATTAAATGGATAATATATTAAAGAGTACTATAGAAGTTTATATTACTTCAACACGCAGAAGAATGGATTCTCTAATTCCAAAGTCAATCTCTCTCCATCCAATGTCCCGAACAGGAGCATGAGCTCGAATACCCTCCCCAATAGCATAAGCCACAGAAGTTGCATATTCTCCAACTATTGCCATTGCTTCACGATCTATTTCGACGGGAATAGGGTGTCCAAGTTTTTTCCTTATCTTATCCACAGCAAGCCCTCGTGTTTGACCTCGTACACGCTTCTTAGGATTTGAGATGGACCCTATTAAGACCATCATTTGATTTCAACTTAGTTCAGCATGCACATACATAATTAGAACTTGCAAACCAAATATCGAGCAACTTGGTAATGTGGGTTTCAACAAACAATAGTATCGTCAACACAAATAAAGAGATAGAACATGATATATAATATCTCACCCCCACCCACAACATTAAGCGGGTTAGAAAGCTGGTTGGTCTCGTCACTATGTGAGGTGGGCAACTCTGAAGTTTGCACAACCATCACAGGCATTCCTTCAACATCATCAGTTGTAGGTTTGGTTGGAAGAGCTGAGGTTGGTTCATTGGGGTTACCACCCTCTGCTTGAATTCTGCGTGATTTTCTTAAAATTTGAGGACTAGAGCTTCCTTTCTTCGTTCCTTGGGCCATGTTGTTTACCTGAAATCATTACTACATCGTTAATCAATGAAATATAATGGTTGTCCATATATTGTAACCTGATAAGACCCATCATGTGCAAATATCACCTTTTTTGCTTGAGGCATAGAAGACTCGTCATCATCACTACATGAACTTAGACTTTCTTCACCTTGGAGTGGTAAATACTCAGGATCAGGGACATAGTCCACCTTGTTCTTTCCATCTTTAGTTCTTTTGGCATTATGTTTTTTGGCAAATAATGAATCCGCCATGGTCTTTATGCCAGCAGCTTTTAGTACCTTCTGATTTTCTTCGATATTTTTTTGTCTCTGCTTTTCAATTTCTGTCATTTGTTTAGACAAGTGGCCTGGCTTGACAAACATATTGCTGAATACATGGAAAAAAATGAGCCAACTATATAAATGACAGACTAAAATGAAATGAATAAACTATAAAAAATAAATTTGCAGCAAATAATCTCATTCGAGTGATCCCATGAAGACATGATTATGAGAAAACGTTGAAATAAAAAAGAAAACATACTTCAAAGAAATAGCAGTATGTGCATAACATGCAAGAGATCAAGATACAACTATTACATAATTGCATAACCTAGATATCATAATCCATATCAGGATCTGCATCAGAATCATCCATATCATTTTGTTTGCTCAAATCATCATTTTCGTCGTCCATGTATTCCATCATCGTGTCATCCTCATTATCAAGGTCATCGACGTGCGCAGCAGTGAGATCATCACCATGAATGATCTCAGGACTCACATTATCCCTAATGTATTGAACTTCAAAACCTTCAACGTGGATTGAGACGCCACCATCTATAGTTTGATCTTGTTGAAATGGATCATAAGACGAATCATCCTGCTCTGGTACATCCCATACACCTCGGTGTCTAACTAGTTCCACCACTCGCCAATTTTTTCCTTTGATTGTATCATTAATGTAAAAGACTTGTCTTACATTATGTGGAAGAAAAAATGGATCATCTTTATACCAAAGTCTCGTAACATCAATGCTGGTAACATGCTCATCAGAATATATTCTACTTTTGTGACCGGTATTGTACCATTCACATTGAAATAGAACTACTCTACCACCATGCGCATAAATTTGAACTCCCGAACATACTTGACGAAAGTATGTGTTTAACCCTAAGAAAGGGTTAAACAACCCGAACCAACTTGAGAAAAGTTTGAGAAAGTTCAACAGTTGAGAAAAGTTTGAACTCCCGAACATACTTGAAGAAAGTATTTGTTTAAACCTAAGGACAAGTTAAACAACCCGAACAAACTTGAAAAAAGTTTGAGAAAGTTCAAACTTGAAAAAAGTTCAAACTCCCGAACATACTTGAAGAAAGTAACAACCCGAACAAACTTGAGTAAAGTTTTAGAAAGTTCAAACTTGAGAAAAGTTTGAACTCCCGAACATACTTGAAGAAAGTATGTGTTTAAACTCCTAACCATACTGCAGGCGAGTATGGGCTAAATGAAAGTTTAGTAGCCGAACAAACTTGAATCCAGTTTGAGGTAAGTTACTTGAGAAAAGTTTAAGACGGTTTGAAGTAACTAGCACACATGCAGGCAAGATTGTCGACTTCATACAAGGAAAAGCTATTAGGTTGCAAACAGATACAAGATTACTTGACAAGGAAAAGCTATCAAGGAAAAGTTCTTGTATATTCATTCAGATCAAACATCCATTTGCAACAAAAACAGTACTTGGTTAGAAAAAGACAACTATGTTCATACAGAAAAATAAAACTGTCTAAATAAAAAGACATCCATCAGATGATGTCAACAGGGCCCTCCACGGGGGTTCTCCTCCCTCGGCATTGTCCCCAACACCCGCGACCTCCTGATCATCAGTCATGAGGTCGGTGATGCCGCCTTCCGGAACATCAGCCTCAGCATCCGCCACCTCCTCATCGCCAAGCTCGGATGAATGAGGGACCTCCTTGAACAGAGGCGAGTCCACAGGCACATTGCATGCCTTCACTGCTGCTTTCCATCTAGTTGCAAAGAACTCCTCATGCAAGTCAGGGATCTGGTTGCTCAGAAAGTCTTCGGCCGCCTCATCCATGCCACGCTTACAAGCCTTGTTCTCCGTCTCGGCTATCTCCTCTGTATGCTTGACCTTCAGGACCGTTAACTTGGCAAGCAGATCAGCAGTCTTCCTCTTTTCCTCGGACAGCAGATGGCTGAAGGATTCGGCCCTTTGAGCAATCTCCAATGCTTTCTTCTTGAAGCCATCAGCCTCATCCTGAGCAGTTGAGAACTTCAATTTGAACTCTTGGGCCTTGACTTTAGCAGCATTGAGTCGTACCTCCCGATCCTGGCTCTGCCCGAGACACAGCATGGTCTTCTAGATAGCCTACATCATCAAAACCTAGTTAAAGAAAAAACGACATAATATAACTCACAGGAAAAGGTCCTCCTAGTAAGGAGAACTTACAAAAATGTTGTGGGCAATCACTTTCCACAACATGGACGAATCCTCGGATCCAAAGTAGGGTTCAATGTCCCTTGGCAACATCAGAGCCCTGGTAAGAGCCGTGGCGGTACCCAGGTCACCAGTCGTGTCAGCCGCTGTGATGGGGGTCACACCGTTGATCAGCAGGGCGGGAGCCCATGTCTCGGCCTTCTTGGAAGCTTTAGATTTTCTCTTGGCCTTAGAAGGGCCAGTAGCATGCACCTTGACCAGCCTCCTTCTCTTAGAGTCGGCAAGAACAGCTTCGGCGTCGGTAGAGCTCAGACTCACCAAAGCCTCATCTTCATCAGTCTTCCTCTGGCCAGCGTAACACCAGAGGGCGTCTTTGCCTCAGTGGGGGTAGCCTTCTTCTTGGCCTCAGCGGCTGCCTTACTCTTCTACTTCATCAGCGCTCCTTCAAGTTCGCCATATTCGGATTCCTCGACATGATCTCACGATCGATTTTCTCCTCGTCCTCAGTATGGCAAGCTACTTGAGATCGGGACTGCGCGGGATCTGCCGATGAAGAGGAGAACGAAGAGCTTGGGGCTTCGGCAACAGCAGCAACGGTGACACAATGCGGTTCCCTTAGGTACGCCAGTGGGATGCCTTCAGGGACGGAAGCTTGACAGTCGTCAGCAACTGCCTCAGCAACATAAGACTTATCCTTGATATAACCCTTGTAAGTCAGATTATATCGAAGGAGTACTTCGGCTAACCTCAGCTTGACCTGTCCCTCGACGCCTTTGTAACGCAACACCTTTTTCAAATCTTAGGGATGAGTGGCGGTGATTTGCCTACCTCGGTTCGCGTTGATAGCTGCACAAACAACCAAGAACAGACATAAGTAATAAATTGCAAATCAGCAAACCTATAAGAAATGTGTCAAAGTGAAAGAAAACTGACGGGGTTGCCCGAAACTGCGAGGCACAGGAATCCGCATATGCTCGGGTTCGTCAGGAGGGAACTCCCAATTGCCCGAGACAATCAGGAAATCGTCATCGTTCCCCCTATTCGAATCGACGAGATGGGTGACTATCTTCTCGCGACCCCTACGAGATTTGAGATACCATTTGTCGTCCTTATTATAAGCCATATCATAGTTGTAGTTTATGTCCCATAGACCTAAGTTGGTGTTGCACAGTTCATTTCGACGAACTGTGCCCATCACTATGCAATACGTGTTTATGGAAATCTGCATAGGGTTTAGCCAATACCAGGCTAGAACCCTACGGAGTAAGGGATGGAGAAGAAACCTAACCCCACCCTCTGTAATGGCCATCAGAGGAATATGGATGGAGTCCTCATCCTAAATCTCAGGATGAGTCTCAGGCCTATTGATTTCTACAACTACGTCGTCCGGAATGTTATAGTGACGACGAAATTCCGCCATACTTGCCGGAGTGCCTACGAAAAATCCCCATACTCAGAAGATGAAGGGAGAAGAATTGCGCACAAGAAAGAAAACAAAAAGACAGAAGGTGTTCCAGACGACTTACAGGCGAAGACGAAGAAAATGAAGAATAGTGACAAAGGATGGGAAAGGGGAAATAAGAGATGCTATGCGAATATATAGGATGATAAGGCGGCAGATTCGTCGCACTTCGCATTCAAAATTAAAGAAGAAGAAGATTCTTCGCCCCTGGAAATCAGACTAATTACCATGGAGGCATTGAAACGACACATTTAGCACGTGCGGAAAGCGCATCCTTTCGTAAAAACGGTTCACAAATGGTCACATCGCATTTATCAGAGCACGCGTCAAATGGAACAGTTACACGTACAAACCGCTTGAATTTGAGACAGACCCCATCATGAGTACACTCTGTATAGCCTCGACTACTCCATCAAGTCGAACGAAGCAGCCAAAGCTAGGGGGCAATTGACGAGGGTAAAAATGTAATCAATAAAATACGTTTATCCCCCCAGTAAATATTTAGTTCGGCTTTGAATAGAAGATACATCGAGACACACGTGCCGATCATGTGAGGGTATTGCCGACACAAGGAGTATTGTCCACACTTTAGTTGGGCCAAGATAATTAAATATCTAACAAGCCGACTAAAGAAAGGCAATTTCGACAATCAGCTAACCTGAGAAAGGCGGACCCACGTTTTGTCGACCGTATAAAGTCGGCCCGAGGTACTATCGACCCGAGAAAGGCAATGAGCGACTGTTATTCCGTGATAAGACAGAATCCCGAATAATTCAGGATACAGCTCTAATAGATATAGATGAGAAATCTATAGCCAATTTAATTAATATGAAAAGTATTAATTGAATGAAACTCTAATGATAGAAGATAACTGCTTGATAGAGAGTTATCTCATTAGTGACCAATTAGAAGGCACTTCACTCCAATCAGAATCCTAAGAGAATTCGGATTAAAGAAAAATCTATAAATAAAGCTCTTGATCAACACAAAAAGGTACATCTTAACTAGTGCATAATTTCGCTTGCTAATAGAGAATATTGGCTCGCGTTATTGTTCATCCTGTGAGCTTTTGCCTGACTTAATCATCGAAGTGTCTTCTTGCCATAGCGGCAGAGGGCTCTTTGACGATTTGTTGTTTTGCAGATCACAAGTCCATTCATATTGAGAGCATTTGTTTTGGCTGGATAGTGAGCTCCTAGTTTTTTCGTCTTGATTGAGAAAATCCACCAATCTACAAAACCTATGTACTTTAATAAGTTTATTAATATTATAAGAGTTATTTAAATATTGTTTTATGATATATATATATATATGTGTGTGTGTGTGTGTGTGTGTGTGTGTGTGTGTCACCCCTCTCTCTCTCACATTCCTCACCCGGCAACCACCACGTCACCACCTCTCATCTACTATAGCACCCCCTCCCATCCACTACCAGCCTGTACCTCCTGTTGTAGCCCTCCCAACCCTACACCAACTTCCCCTACCGCCATCATCCACAGCTATGTTCATTCCCTACGTTGATTTTTCAAAAAAAGTCTCCCCACCGTGGATCATTCCCCCTCCTTTTGGCCATAAATAGAACTCCCTTCCTCTCAGTGCTAACACACCAATATCCAGAGTTGCAAAGAAGAGAAAGAAGAAGAGAAAGAAGAAGAGAAGAAGAAGAATCACTGAAATTCATTTTGAACTAAGCCAGTAACCAAAATCCGCTCGAAACTTCACCAATCTTCAAACCAACTGTAAGCCCCTACTCTTGAATCCATTTTGATGGTTTCTTCTAAAATTAGCTCTAACGGAGTCTCACCGAAAAGTTATCATCATTTACAGAGGCTATCAAAAATTTCCAGAGCCGAATGTCAAGCCGGTGATCGGGCCAAACATCCGAATCCATGACTGGAGAGAGTAGCGACTATAATTAAGTTAGGTTTTTATATTTTTCTGATATTACGATTTTAGATTAAGTTTTTATAATTACAGATTAGACCCCTGCATATATTAAATTATAAATTTAATTTTTGTACTTTATTATACTCTTCCTAATCTATAAAGATTTAGATTGTTATCAATTATCATTTAAAATAACTTTTTCAAAAACTTCATAAAAATATATAGCGTCTTTTTAGTTCCTCACCTTTTTACTTTTTTTGAAAAATCATAAAAATTATTATAAGCTCATTTTATAAATATATTTATTTTATGAATATATTTATCTCGCAATGTGTATTATTAAATAAATTTGTTATTTTTAACTATTAAATTTTTATTTATTTACACAGCCATCTTATTATTATGTAATTTCTATTTAAAGGTTTAAATATTAGTCGAGCATGAATTATAATGATTATTACTCTGATGATTTTTTACGATTGTTTAGATACTCAAGGTGTCCCGTGGATACCTGAACGTTAAACACATTGATAATGACATATGATGAGTTGTTGAGGATATATTCCACGTAGGAATATTATGTGTGTCTTGTAACCCTGATACGACTTGAGCCGAGCTTTAACTTTGACTAGAGTTGTGATAGACCCAAGATTTGTATCATTCAAGCACTGTAATTTAGCCGTGTCATGCATTTAGTCAAGTTACGCTTTAGCCGAAGTTATATCTAGTCCCATCATGTCATTTTTAGTCTAAACGTATTTTAGTATAAAATTTAACCTTATATTGTTTGGCACGGTAGTGGAAGGATATAATGTTAGGGAGAGCATATTGATTGGAAACATGTTGATCGAAAGTAGGGCAGTTGGAGCACATGGCAGTTGGAAATTAACACTTAAAAGTGCGTATGTTTTATGTCAAAACGCCTTGACTTACTTGCGTTTATTATCTATTGGTCGCATTTTATATGATTTTATCATTTAACGCGTGTTTGGGTTGTTAGTGTCTAAATGAAGTATTTTACAAGAATTTATGATGTTCAGAACATCAATGAAAATCAAGTCAAGAAGTTCAAAGTATAAAGTCAAGACTCAAGATAGAAGCTCCAATTATTGCTAGTGAATGCAGTACTACCAATAGTAGAAAGCACTGTCCATTTGAAAATTTGAAGACAGTGCACTAAATTACCGGTTATAGGTATTGAATTACCGGTAATATGTGACACTGCCTGAAATTGCTGAAAAAGAGAAAAAAGAGACAGAACTTGCAATTACTGTTAATAGGAATGCAATTACCGATACTAGAGTGCACTGTCCGAATTTGAAGAAAAACTAAAATTACCGCAAATAAATATGTATTACCGGTAATAGGGGAAAACGATAATTTTCTTATTTTATGGGATTATCGTTCTTTTATCATCCTTATCTTTTTGTTAGCTTAAAGATCTATTTAATAGAATCCTAGTTAGGGATTATTATCAGCGTTTGTTCTGGATATTCATTAAGTTTTGAGAGCAAAAGTTTCGGATCGAACTCCAATTTCATTATTATTTTCAATTTCAAGTTCATCAATTATTCTTTTTCTTCATTTTTTGTTCTTGAATTCTCATGGATTATATTCAATGAATGAATAGCTAATCTTCTCGAGATTCAATTCGAAGGTGAAGCATTGAATCGTGAGTTAAGGTAATTCGATCTTCGCACAAATTCTTTAATTTATGATATCGTTTTATTAAATTAAGAACTATTTTGAAATCAATTGAGGGTCTTTGTAGATTTTTGCTTGTGTGTAGACAATCTCATTTGTCACACACAATTCTTAGATCTACAAAATTTTGATTTGAAAACCTAATTTTTCTTTCTTGATTATAAAACGGTAATCAATCTTTCTTGATTTCTGATAAACTTTAATTTTTTCATCATCCGGCAAAAGTTTGATGTTATAGAACCGGATTTGAGTTTTATTTGAGGATTGGACTATTTCGAGTCACGGTCGATGCGAATCTCGAGAATTTGATCTTATTTTTGTTAATAAGTTCTATTTAGTATTTCTTCCCAACATCTTTACACAACCAAATTTTTCATACTTTTTCTTTCTTTCTCCCGATAAAGTTCCAAATTACTCATTCCCTGTGGATTCAACTCTGGATTTCTGAATTATTATGCTATAACCGATCAATTGATCCTACGCTTAGAACACACTTTTTATTGACACTAGTTGACGACAAGCAGGAAGCATCGATTGGTCCGGCGATCGGGATCCTTATCGTTCGAGAGCACCATACTTGATATATATTAATTTAGAAATGCTAATTCAAAATATATGATAAGGTCATTGATTTAAAAAAGTCTATTCGAAATAAATGACGATGTCATTTTTGGAACAATTGATGGAATTACATGACGTGGTTATACTTTAGAATAATTGATTCGAATCGAGGACTCGTGGAACATTTGGGACTGATATGTACTGTGATAATTACTTTGATGATGTCAATTACGTTATTTCAATTTAAAGCATGTACTTGCTATTTCTGTACTTATCTTATCGCATGATGAGACCTTGACTATTTTCATACTCTGTACACTAAACATGATGTTATTATGCCAAAATATTTAAAAAAAGAACTTAAGGGTAAGATAACTTATTTAGCGTCAAAACTCATGGCGCAACTTTCTCCTGCCCCTGGTGTTTCATAATCAGGTACCGACTACGATAGAGTTAGACCAAAAGATGCACCGTACGATGGTGCCTATCCCCATGAAAACTCGGTGGCACCGTGGTTTATTTAGATTAGTCTAAACTGCTCTGACTTTAGTTTAAAGTCTTTTTGATGTGAAATTATCTTTTTGAACGTATTTCAACTATCTCTTGTATTAAACTCGTATTTCAATGAAATAATAGTATTTTGGTTACTTCATTCTTTTAAATTAACATATCCGAAATTCGGGACGCTACAACCTTAATTTGGTAAGCAAATAATGTGAGAGTTTTTTCCAAATTGCATATTGCCATATATGGCCAATATCTCGTAGCGTAATGGGTTTTCCATTCAAGTCTCTTTTAGTGTTAGAAAGTTCTAACCGCCAAACAGAGTGGCGATCGGTCAACTCGACATGGCGACAGCCCATGTACTGAGTGTCCAGTCTCATGTTGGCAGTATCTTACCATGATCTATTCGACAATACATTGACCGAGCCTTAGGCTACCGACACGGGCCAAAGCATCTTGGGCTTGGCCCATACTTCAGCCCATCATTCCGGATGTAGGGTCTGACATGGTCCATAATGTTTCTGGCTCAACTCAGCTGTTCGGCCCATGATCATCTCGGATATAGGTTGATCAACAATTCGACCCGCTACACTTGTCATACATGTCCTAACATAAGATGCAACAATATCAAGTTACCTTTTGTGTTTTGATTGGTTAGATGATGTAGCTATTTGTTTTCCGCAAGTTTGCTTAGCGAAGTCAGATCAGGCAACCTAGCACAAAAAGACAAAAATAATTTGGAAGATGATATTTTACGATCAAACAAAAAGAACCTAAGTATATCTTAAACTCTAGATGAAGATAGGAAAAAGGTATAGGATAAAGTTGAGGTTGGTGCGTGACACAACCCTTATCCTAGAGACAGCCATCAAATCAGAAACAAGGAAAGCTGGGGAAAGCCTTTTTGGCTAGGTTTAATCCGATTTTATTATTTAATTATTATTTCGCTTTTATTTTTTAAAAAATTATATATTTTTATTTTTCATCAACTTTTTGTGGGATAATTAGTTCGTTTCGACAAAAAGTTTATAAATAATAGACCAAATTTAAAACAAATTTAAAGACAAAAATAATTAAAAAAATAATTTTTTTGTGCTTATTTGTCGTCTTTAATGACTTTTTTTTAGTTTTTGGACATAATTTTATACTTTTTAGATTTGTTTCATCGAGACAGACCAATAATCCAAAAAAATTGATGTCAAAACAATAAATGTGAAAAAAATTTGAATAGAGAGAAAACTTAGGGCAATTGTGTAAAATTAGAAGGGTTCTCTTAATGACCACACTTATACAGTCCTAATATATATATATATATATATATATATATATATATATATATATATATATATATATATACACACACACACACGCACACACTCCTGTCATAGGTAACTATACTCTTGTTTTGATAAGAAAAATCAAAAAGTTAAATTTTAAAAATATTTTTGCGATGATACATAAAATGTTGTGCCTGTAGACTAATACCTCGAAGGTCAAGATTAAGCTCCGCGGTTGGGATTTTTTAAACTTGACATCATTCCAACCTATATAGTTAGGTAATGAACATTTTGCATATTTTAAAGCAATATTAATGTTCCATTCATTTGTCAAGAAATTAATTTGAAATAATTATTTGTGAGAATGTTTTAGTAAAGTAAAGTAAAGTAAAGAAAAAAGAAATATAATTTTTTTAGAGATAATTATCTTTATATCTCTTCGACTTTAGGTCGAATTCTGATTTGATCCTTCTAGTTTTAATTTGAACACTAAATCCTTTACACTTTGACATTTGGTTCAATGTGATCCATCTTTAAGGTTAGTCAATTTTTCTAACAGAAATGCACATGTGCGTTGCACATGACCAAGTCTCCCTCTCTCTCTTTTCGTCTCTCTCTCTCTTTCTCACATACACACACACAAAATCTCCATTGTATATATATATATATATATGCATGTGTATACACAACTTCCTATTCTCTTGTTCTTTTTTAAAAAAAATTATTTCTTTTCTTCTAGCTCTTCCGATTACACACACACAGACGTGTGTGTATATATATTACTATTATTTTGTTGTTTAGATAAACCTTCTCCAATTGAAACCCATCTCCTCGTCGGAAAAATTAAAAATTTCAAAAAAATATAAAAAAATATGCTTTGCGCCCTCACGATCTTTTCGTACACTAGTTTTTTGTAAATTCTTTTTTTGCATTAATTTTTTATTTATTATTGGTTCGTCTGCATAAGAAATTTCAAAAAAATAAAAAATTATGTAAAAACATTTTAAAAAATCAAAAAATATGTAAAATAAGTCAAAACATGATTTGTTTGAGCTGATTTTTTATCTTTCATAATTTATTTTGTTATCTATTATGTTTGGTTCGAAATAGGCAAGTAGTCATGTTGACAAAAAAAATTTAGAAAGTAAAAATTAAGACAAAAAATATTTAAAAAGTTAAAAAAGATAAAAACAATGTTAGTTCTGTTTTGGATTTTTTTTTATTTTTCTTAATTTCAAGGAATTCAATTTCATATATTTTTTAATTTTTAAACCTTCTTGTCGAGACGAATCACTAATTTATAGAAAAAATTAACACAAATAAAAAAGTACAAAGAAATTCCAATTAAAAATAAAAATAATCTACAAAAATTAGACCAAATACACATTCTAGCTTAACTAGCGACAAAATTAGTAAAAATTCACATGTACATGGGGTAAGTTGTGGCAAATGGCATGTGGGGAAACTCAGTATTGCTTTGCTAACTGAAGGTGGAGACGATAGTATGTTTTCTTCTTTTTTATGAAAGTGCTTATTAAGGAATGTAGTAAATATTTTTTTTCTAAAACATTTGTTATTTGGTATGAGGATATTTTTGAAATAGTGTGTTGAAAGGACTTCCATCTCTAGTTTCTATTGAAATGAGTTAATTGCATTACAAGTCATTCACTTTGAACTTTTGGCCGAGAGGCCTAAAAAAAAAAAAAAAATACAATGCGTGAAAGAAAGTAAAATATTAAATTATAAAATTTAAAAATTAATAATTTAGCAGACAAAAAAGTATGAAATATTTTAAGAGCAATTATCTTAAATTTATAAATGTAATGTACAGATTATTTTTTAAAATATTCAGTATTATTTTATATTTTATAAATTTTTATATTATTTTTTATTTTTTAATTCGACTTGATTAGACAAAGCAAAAACAAAAAAAAACAAAAAAAAAAAATGAAGAATATCATGTCAAAAAATTAAAAACAAATCATTAAAGACAAAAACAAGTAAAAAATACCATGTTGGCTTATATTTTAATTTTTCTAAATTTTTTAAAAACTTTGGGACATAATTTTTATATTTACTTTGCCGAGACGAACTAACAAGGTGCAAAAAATTAACGAAAAAATAAAAATATAGATAGTGATATTAATAAAAGTACAAAAATTGTACCCATAAAAGGCATGGCTAATAAATAAAAATGTTCGATTGAATATATTTAAACATAAATTGGCTTGACTTTAAATTTTATTCATAATTGCATTTCAATAGATAGGAAAAGATATTTCATTAATAGTAATATGTGGGTTTGGATTAATTTTTTATGTGGGGATTGTGTGTCTATATATATAAATCGTTTGTGATGGTTAATTTTGTGTGTGTGTGTGTGTGTGTTTGTGTTTGAGAGAGAGAGAGAGAGAGAGAGGAGAAAGAGAGAGATTGAAATTTTTGAAGAAAAAAAAAAAGGAGGAGGACGTAAAATACCATAATACCCTCAGACTTGCACATGACCACTTTGAACAGAATCAGATGGTTGGGTGACATTAAAGCCAATGTCGAAGTGTAAGGTGCTTAGTATTCAAATTGAAACTAGAATGACCAAAATTACAATTCAATCTAAAGCAGAAGGGATATAAAGGTAATTATTTCTTCTTTTTTTATGTGTTCATTTAGTAAAAGAAATTTATGAAAAAAATTATAAATCAAAAGTTTTATTATTTTAAGAAGGCAATGTAAAAGTTGCAAAATCTCGTGTTATCTTTAAAGTCATGTTTTGAGAAAAAACTAATCTCATTGAAAAATTTAGAGATGTTCTATAACTTTTCACGTCAACTGAACACATAAAAATTACGGAAAAAGTAGATATTCATATACTTTCCTTTAATTCCCTGCTAACTGAAAGTGGCCTAAGTATTTTTTTTTTTTTTTGGCACTGTTTTACATGAATTGAATTTGAGAAAGTATAAGCACCTAGAAAATATTTTTCAGAAATGTCTTAGAATTTAAAATGAATGGAATATATTTACTTGAATGTGTTCTTTCAAAATCTAATGAATCTTAACTTTTTATTTTGAATTCGGGGATGTTTTTTAGAAAAGATTTTTTGGCACCGTAGCAGTTCTCATTGAATTTTGTTTACCCTTGGGTGAATATTAGTCTCACTCTCATTGGTTGAGAGGGAGTGAGGTAATCTCATCCTTACTAAAAAATGCATTGTACATGTGGGACCCACACTATTTCAAACTATAAGTAAAGGTAATATTAACCTCTTTAAAAGAAGGTAAATAAAATTGGACTCTTTTTATATCCATTGTGCACATAAATCAATGTTAACCAACACTTAACTACAATTGTTCTTAGGGGTGTAACCGGTCTGATTTAGTCCGGTTTGGTCAATAAACTCGAACCAAACCAGTGTTTCGGTTTGGACAAAATAGAAATCGAAAATCGGACCAAAGTCGTTCGGTTTGGTCCGGTTTGGCTCGACTGGTTTATGTCCGGTTTGGTCCGGTTTTTGATTTGGATGGCCCTAGCCCATATATTTTTTTTAAATGTAAAAGATGAAGGCAAACCATAAAAATATAAAATTGTTAGGTGTTCACTGTATAGAACCGCAAGACCACTAGCACTAATAATCTACTGGCTAGAAAAATAATAGAGGAATGGTTATCTAATATTCAAATAAATTTTCAATACCAACACTAAGTTATTAAGTAAAAGAAACAAAAATACTCCCAACAGAAGTCAAAGATTTACAAATTAGTATAAAACTTAAACGATAAATAAAAGTGTAAAATGATTAGTAAAAGTGTAAAACTTTTAGGGTTAACTTCCGAACCGGTCCGGCTCCTTAAGTTTCAAACCCGAAAACCGAACTGAATAAATTTTAAAAACTCCAAACCGGACCGAGCCGAACTGATTTGAGTCAAAAACCGGACCGAACCAACGATTCGATTCGATTTACGATCCGGTCCGATTTTCCGGTTTATGTTACACCCCTACTTGTTCCAACAAGACATACAATGTTTCACCTCGGAAACTCGTTCTGACTCTTGCTATGTCATCTATGAAATCTTTTTTATTAATGAAAAAAAAATACTTGCATTCTCTGTTTTATATATATATATAGGGAAAGACTATACGGACCAATATTTTCTTAGACCAATATTAGATCAACATCCAAACTCTTCATTCTTGATTAAATTTTAATGATCCGAACCTTTCAATGTGTTTAAAACATATTTTTAAGGCTATCCGCAAGAAATCAGCTCAAAATATTACTAAAAATGGTTTGATCTAAGAAATGGTTCATAAAACATTTCCTATCAGCATTTTAAACCACTATTTGGATCAAGCCTTTTCCGGTAATATTTTGAGCTGATTTCTTGCGAGTACCCTTAAAAAATATGTTTTAAACACATTAAACGGTTCAGATCATTAAAATTTAATTAAGAATAAAGAGTTTGGATGTTGGTCTAATATTGATTTAAAAAATATTGATCTATAATATATATATATATATATATAGCTGATATTATCAGAAGTAGATGGAACAAAATCTAGAGGGTCCATCCATGTTATAAAGCCTGATCAGCACGGTGGTACCACCACCATGGACTTTGGATTAAATAAACATATCCTTGTTGAAGCTGACGGACACCATTTTAATGCTTGAGATATTCTTAACATTTTACATTCTATTATACATCATATTCATAAAACATGTCAAACAATTTATGTTGTAAGTAAAAACGGGTCCTATATATGAGTTTTGATTGTGTTCAAATTAATTAATGGATCATATGAGTTACGTGGTATGTTACGCAAACATGACGTAAAATTAGATATATGATGTGATGTGTTAGTACGTAGCTAGCATTGATCTTCTTTTAAATAAGTTCATTTCCATGTTTTCCCAGTAAATTAAGACTTTTAATTAGCAATCTCATTCTATCATATTTTAGCAGTTCATTGTGTGGATTAATTCATATATAGTCCAAAATCATGGGTGCAACTAATTAGTGGATGAATTAATATTGTAATGACAATATATATGGAAGACTTCAAATAACACAAAAAAACATATATGCACAAATAATACCACCCAAAAAACATGCACAAACAACTGTCGATATTATCAGTTTATGCGACGTTTTGGTCCATTTGATTGGCACTTTACAAATTGATATTCCAGAAAGAAAGATTAATGGCGGCTGAAAAAGTGAGATTCTTGATCCTTGGGTCAAAATCAAACTCGGTATCACCACCCATTACACACCCCAGTCTCATTCGTAAATGGGATTCGCACCTTGAGGATCTAAGAATATATATTTAGGCAATTGTACATAAGAGTGGAATCAGGAATTAAACTTTTATAGTCTGGGCTAAAAATGAACTGGACTACAAAATTTATTGAACTGTAAATAACAAGGTATGCTAAAATTACTTAGAATAAAATTACATATAAAAACAAAAAAAAAAAATCACCTGGTCTATAGTCCAGCTTAGTGGCTATGTACTTTTGCAGTTCCGCCACTGATTGTACATTTTTAGTATGTAGAGTCAGGCATTTGTTCGCATCTGGCCATCGTATTTTGGCTTCTTGGGAGTAACTCTAATAATACTAGTCATTTTGGTTATTCAAAAATACACTTTTTATTTTGACTATTTACTTTTTTATAAATACACTCGAATGCTTGTTTTTATTTGTCAAGCACCTCTCGGGCCCTCGGCTAGCTAAATATAGCTAGTGAGAAGGACAATAGACATTTTGCTTAGCAATACAAAGAATCTGTTGGAGCTCTAAAAAAGGAAAATTATTCTCTTATGGCTAAGGGGATAAGTTTTCCAAGGCTGTTGGAGACGCTCCCTCTTGGATCCCACATAATCATTGTAATGGATGACTACTTAAGTCATATGAGCATTATTTGTATAGATTTGCAGTGTGCTATTGAACTTCTTTCATTGTTTTTAGTGGGTTTTGTTTTGTTTTATTTTCTCTTTCATTTTCATTCTTTGTTTAGTATTTGTGTAGGTAGACAGGGAGATGTTTCGGCCATGTGCACTGGGGTTTTCACCACACCTTGCAACTTGGCAAGAAGCATGGAGAACAAAGTAGAAAGCCAAACCATCCCTCAACACATATTCCTTATCCACTGTTCTCTCTCTCTCTCTCTCTCTCTCTCTCTCTCTCACCCACAGTCAAACTTTGGGGCGGTGGGTTTGATCATTGCTAAGATAGCAAAATTCCAAAGAACAATATTATGGACACATACGTTACGGACACAGATCTAGACACAGATATGTCCGGACCGTCGGATGCACGTGGGGCCCTTAAATTATCAAGAATCCCACGTATATCCTATAGTCCAGATACATCTGTGTCCGGATCTGTGTACAAACTTTCTCAATTCCAAAAGAAGCCCCATCTTCATGTACGTGTCGGCACCCTATAGCATCATATCTGATCTCTGATGAAACTCTGGGGTCCTTCCAAAGTGAGGGCTATATATGTGTAGACTAGATCAAATTGTATATATGTATGTATGTACACATTCAGAAATTATACTACTGCGCCGTTCTTTATTTTAGTTTTATTAAATTATGTTAATTGAAAATAATTTAATAGAGGACATTTCTTTCTTTGTGACTACGTGAAGGGAAACCATAAGGAAGGCCATTTAAAATAGAGGGTATTTCTGTCTTTGTGACTAGCCCTTTTTTTTTGCCCCAAAATGGGGGAAATAAAAGAATATTGCTATGGGGACTAACCATGCATGTATATAAATTATGTACAAATAGTTAAATGATAATTCCTCATAAGGAAAGAGAGTGAGAGAAAAGATAAGCAAGTGGGTCTAAGAGACAGTGAGAGATTGATACCTAACTATTTGTACATACAGAAAAATGTAATTTGTTTAGTTGCAATATTTTAGTTACACACATTTAAGTGAATTATTGTTTTGCTTCTTCATGACATGTCAATTACGAATATGTCAGGAATACCTGGAGGGGATCGCATGGATTGGTTCAGGCAAGTGGGCAGTTGGGTCATCTCCACATGCAAGCAGCTCATTCAAATAACTCAGGATTAATAGCAATTTTTGTAATGTCTTTTTCAAGTTGACCTCTTGCCAACAATTTTTATAGGTGTTCATTCGGGTCCGTAGTAGTATAGGATTAATGGTTGTTCGGGAACCAATTTTGTTGGGTTTTGGTTCAACCGTTTTGATATCTCATACTACGTGTCCATTTAATCGTTGTAACTTTTGTTTTCAATGGTTAATAATTTTTTTTTTTTTGCCGAGAAAAAAATTACAAATATGTCAAAATTCATGTAAATAAATGGAGGTATGCATGTTACCAGGGGCGAATCTAAGGAGGGCACACAGGGTCAAGTGCCCCCCCTGAAAACTTTGGAATTTTTTTTTTAAAAAATATGAATGAAGTTAAGTAGTTTAGGGTTTCACTTTTAACTTTATGGATTCCAATTTCCATCGTTTCATCGACTGGGGACTTACCAATCACCATTGTCCTATCTTCCTTTTGTTGGCTCGCTAGTCGCCGGCTCCGGTAGCCATTTGCGTCCTGCCGGCCTTTGCCCTGGTCGGCTGCCCCTGCACCGGCCTCCGCCTGCTCACCTCCCCTTGCCCCAGCTCCAGACTCCAATCACAAACTCACCGTTGAATCGGCGTGTCAGTGTTGCAATTTGTAGACAAAACCTTCAATTGCTAGTGAATTTGTACAACCCTTCGGCTCTTTACTATCTGTTTAGATTTCCCTTAGATTACTTGTAACTTGAAAAATGGGAAGCTGAAACACCTTTCTTATTCTGTTAGTTTGTGAGAAACAAGTTGACAAAAAAAGCTTAGTCCATTATTTCAATTGGGTATGTTGTATGGGGGAATTTGGGTGGAGGGGCTGCTATTGATTCCAAAAATCTTACAAGAGTTTGTGGTTTATGTTTGTGCAAAGTTAGGAATTTTATGATCATTGTTCTTATAATGGGACAGAGCACACACACGTAATTTTTTTTTTTAAAGTTTATTCTAAATAAGTGACCCCTCTGAGTGAAATTTCTGGATCCGCCGCTGCATGTTACTCTACCTTATATTTTTCAAATTTCTCATAATTTGCACTATTATAATTCTATGAACCAGGCATTCCTATGCTAAATAAATAAAAAAGAAAAGCAGACCCTTTGATTATATAATACTTTTATACACGTATAAATCATATCAATAGCTACATTTTTTTAGGACTTTAAATCTGACGTTAATTGCATAAATATAAATTTTGCTCTGTCTTTCGCTAGTATGTAGTAAACGGGGTGTGTGCTGTGAATGCAAGCTTAAAAATGACTCAATTTTGTGCCTAAAACAAAACTCGTTTTTGTGAGCTTTGTGCACACACCCTATTAACAAAATTTTATTTTAAATATTGAGTTTGCGGTTAATCTCAAAATATTTTTTCAAGTCAACAGTAAATTTTTAAAATTTTTTCGAAAGTAAAATTTAGACAACACAGTCGAAACAGGTTCAAATGAACGGTGTCGACCATTTTTCTAGTGCGGCGGTGGCAAAAGTAAACAGAAAACCAAAAAAAATATCAATTTTGTCACATTCACATTAAAAAAATGATGAACAATATTCATTTGAATATTTTTCGGTCGTGTTTTCTAAGATGTGCGGACCAAATTTGCAAAAAATATTTTGTCTTAAGCACAAAATTGTACTATTTTTAAACACAACATATGTGTGTTGTACTTCTATGCACAGCCCACACTCCTTTCCCGTGATAAACTGAGGCAGCAGCTATATTGCGCCGTTGAAGGTGATCCAGCTCAATCAGTTTTTTACTTTCCGTTTTTTTCCCCTGAAATGCCGTTTTTGGAGAGAAGATATTTGTGGGGTGTTAGCTTTGCGGCTTCGGCCTTTTTGGGCCAATAATTCTGATTCGGCGGCCAGGGCTGGTTACTGCTTTTGAGGTCTCTCTCTCTCTCTCTCTCTCTCTCTTCCCTCTCTCTCTTTCTATTTCTTTTCTGACAATTAATATTTTAAACTGTTTGGAACCTCACCCAAAACGCATCTTTTTTGACTGGTCAGCAATTAGAGATTCTGTGCCACCCACGCGATTCAAAGTTTGCGTGAAAACGACGCTACAATCACACGCAGGAATATGTCCATGCCCGACTGGACTAGACTGGGAGTCTGGGAATGAATGGATATTTCCCAATTGATTGCAAGGAATTTGAATTTCTCCTCCAATTATAAATTTTGTTTACTTCTCATCGTATCAAGAAGAACTCTAAAAAACAAAAGGCAAATATTAAGTCACTACCTTTTTGGACATTAATAATAATATATTGTTTTTGTTTTAATGAGTATATGCTGAAACGTTTTTCCTATTAACTAGAGTGTGTATATGCTGAGATTATGAGAGTTGAATTTCAACAGAATAAACAGTCGCAGATGCCATTTTCAAGTTTGGAAGGAATTTTAGAATCATATAACTTGTTTATTCTTAAAGGAACGAAAGATATGATATATATTCTCCACCATGTCAAGTTTGATTCAATTTATCCACACGCTACGTACGGCTTACAAGTGACTTTGGAATTCATTTCTTCTACACCAAATACCTTATAAAATGATGTCATTTTTTAATAGAGAATTGATTATAACATTTTTAACTTTCTCTATCAATTGACTAGCAATAAAATTAAAATATATCGATGCGGTGTCAGTCAATACTCTTTCAATGTCTAATTTAGTAAAAAATTTATGTAAGTAAGAAATACTCAAGTTGATTATTTAACCAAACTTCGTACCTTAATTAAAAAATCGAGCTATATTTTATAGGCATATGAGGTGCATTACATTAGAATTGGGTTCCTTTTACTTAGGGATGCGAATAGAATTCTGTGAGGTGCTGGATTATGGAACTCCTCTGTAAATTCTTCAAGAGTTGAAAGAGAGTTGACACGAATTTACACCATGATATGTTCAACTTGGACGTCCTCTGCAAAAGGAACAACCAGTAAAAGACATGCCAATTGATAGTTTGAATAAGACACGAATTTGCACCACGATATGTTCAACTTGGACGTCCTCTGCAAAAGGAACAACCAGTAAAAGACATGCCAATTGATAGTTTGAATAAGACACGAATTTGCACCACGATATGTTCAACTTGGACGTCCTCTGCAAAAGGAACAACCAGTAAAAGACATGCCAATTTATAGTTTGAATAACTTCCGATGGCTAAGTTAGCAACTGTAGGTGTAAAGACCCGAATAAAATTAAATCATGAATAACATTTTTAGAAATTTAATTTCAATTTCGCATTTATAATTCAATTCAATCATCATCACATACAAAATTTCACGAACGCCACATATACCCCACCCCCACATGCACGTACACGAAACCAACGTACACAATACATCACGCACATATACGCATACATGTACCATCTACAATAGTATGACTCTTACATGCCATATACTAATACACACACACTTATATATTACTAATGTATATACATATACACATATTATATATATATATATATATATATATATTATATATATGAGTCCCCTTCTATATAATGAGGGATTTCTCATTTTGCTAAAATGAGAACCTTCTATTTCCCGATTATATTTTAATAATCCGAACCGTTCAATATTTTTAAAACATGTTTTAAGGTTACTTGTGAGAAATCGGCAAAAACAAATACTGAGAAGTGCTTGATCCAAACAGTTGTTCATAAATGCTGACAGGAACAGTTTTATCAAAAATTACTTGAATCAAGCTCTCTAAACATATTTTAAACACATTGAACAGTTCAGATTATCAAAATTTGATAAGGAAATGATTTTAATAAAATGAAAGATCCCTTTACTCTAAATATAGTATATGTATGTGTGTGTGTGCGCGCGCGCGCGCGCCATGAATGCATGATATATATAAATGTACCTTATATATATAACCTAACCATGCATGCATACCTAGTATATACACCTTATACATATACATGTACTTTATGCATGTGCGAGACCCCGACCCGGAATAAGAAAGTCGAGAATAACATTTAAAAAAAATATTATGGGTAATTCAAAAATTTGATTAAATTAGGAATGGGGACTTTTTGAGTTGATTTGGCAATTTATTGTACGAATGTGGAAAAATATTTTGAGAATGATTGAAGTTTGATCGAATCATAATTGGAGACCAAAAAAATAATTGGAGACCAAAGGATAGTTCGATAATTTATTTTATTTTATTTTCCTTCCACCTTCACGTTTTAATTTTTGGACCAAGATATACTTAGCCTTAGCCTTGTAAGGTGCTTAGAGATAGTCACCCCAGGGTTTGCTAAGAACACGACACCAAGAACGTTAATTAGCTACCTCAAGCTTAGAGGGCTTGGACCCATTAAAAGATCTATGAAGCTGGTCCCCCTCTCTTCTTTCTGGCACAGTAACTTCACGAGGGAGAGAAAGAGAAGGAGAGAAAGGAGGAAGGACAAAGGGAAGAAGGAAGTTGAACAAGCACCTCTATAGTCCTATATTTGAGATTTGTTATGATTTTTCTATGTTTTTTTTATCACAATCTTAATTGTAGGATGTTCAAATACCATGTATAGGTTAGTTTGAGGTTAGAAACGGAAAAAAAAAAAGAAAAGAATTAGGAGCTATCATGGCAGCAGCAGTTGATGTGCACCAGCAGAAAATTCAGAAAGTGTCTGATTTTATTGCATTTTGAAGCCTTAATTCGGGTCCCACTCCGACCCTATCTCAGAATATTCTGAACATATCATAAGCCTAATTTGGGTTCTAGAACAGTATGTGACAAACCGGAGGTTGTTTTGACATCAAAAAGAGGGTCAACGACTGTGCGGAAAATGCCTCCGTGATAAGGATTCAACATTTAGCCTAAAATTGAAAATTTAGAACTCGACCTAGTTTTTTCTAAACCGTTGCAACCGAAGGCCAAGACATCCATTATTTGTCTCGAAAACTACCTTAGCATACGAATGGGGCCCTTGAGACCTTCCCAAGGCCAATTTGATGATTAAAAATGAACCATGTTTTATAAGCTAAAATATAACATTACCTAAGTCATAACTTTTTGACAAACGTTGGACCACATACCATCGACTTGGCCACTGTTTTATCATATGAAAAGACGTAATGTGACCATCCCAAGTTTGTTTCAACCCCGAGATATGAGACAACATATATATGACATTGAGTTAGAAATTAAATAGACACGTTAAACAGAAGACCATCGAGTCAGGATTTTATTAATACCATTGAACATTACACGTCGATATTAAATGAAATACCGTTGATTTATTGTAGAAAATTGACAAATAGTCGATTACTCAAACAAGATAGAAAGGTGAGTTCAAATACGACTCTATTACGTGTTCAGTTTAGAAAGCATGAAAGCTTGTTGTACTTTATTGTTCATATGATGTTTAAGCATGCATGCCATGCCAATTATGGTTAATATTATTCACAATACGAATCATGAGTTAAATAGAAAAATAAAATTGAGAAATGTTGATATTCATTCAAAATGGTGCCCCATCCATTAGGGGATAGAATATAGCGAATTGTGTGAGATAAGGTTAGAATCACAAGCTAATGTGATTAATGGATGACGTCATTCCACGCGTGCTAGAGATGCACAGGGGGTAGCTCCCTGTTATCAGGATTGGTGACCGTTATATTGAATGCAAATTAGGCAGGTTTGAATATCGAATGGAAATTTGATGACTATAACATGATAAACTTGAACGTTGACTCCAGCGTTGACCTAGGCTTAATACTGTGAATTCCATTGACATAAATAAATTGTCGCATGCATTGCATGCTGGTTAACATAGTGGAACCCATAATGTTTCTTATTTGGATTCACTAGCAAGTTGTGGATGATGTTGTTAAACAACATCTCAGGTTACAGAGCTAGTGGCAGCGATCGATAGGGATTCATGAAGGTTTGGCATAGACTAGTATAGATAGCGTGTCTTCACTTTGATGTCTTTACTATTTGGCCATGTTCGGGCTTGTCAGTTGGATTGTAATAATGTTAAAATGTTGTTCTGATACAATGCACTTCCTTGGTTGGCTTTTTTTAATGTAATAAAAGTTTACGGTTCCGCATACTCTGAATAGTTTGTGTACATTGCTACATATCAGATTGAAAATCCCAAAACTGATTATATTATAGGCTTTAGCGGATTAGACTCGTTGGCCGGTCACTAATCCTTCTCATATTGGGATAGGTGGTGACAGTTAATGGTATCAGAGCGAGTTTAGGAAATTTAAAACAATTTTAAATGAAAACCCAAAGAATTAAGTGTCAAGACACGGTACTTGCACACTACATGCATAATTTATTTATTATTTGTTTACGATCAGTACTTATATTTATTAACATTAGATGTTTGATATGGCATTGACAAGAATATATCTTGTGTGCCGTAGGCATGGCGGCTCCCCACGATGTTGATGGTGAAGATAGCATGGGCTCATACAGGTTTGGACCTGATGGAATCACAAACACGAGAGGAGAAAGATATCAATGGAACGTAAATGATCGTGCAGCTGCTTTAGCATAGGAAAAGGCAATCCACGAGAAACCTTTTTATATTGATGAGATGCAAAGAATGTTGGCAGTACAGTATTCGAAGACTCATAGGGAAACGGACGACCTCTCTATTTGGTGGTTGAAGTTAAAGATCGGTTACCAAGGTACATTGGCAGAACTGGTTGAGAAGGGTGATGTTGGGGAATGGCCACCTCCAGCATATTCATCGACAAGCGAGGTAGGTCAAAGCTGGAGGTGGGCCAAAAGGAACAACACAGAAAAGACAGCTTCTAACCAGGCACCATAAGAAGAAAATTTAGAATTGGACGCACAGCTTGCTAAACCCGGAAGGCGCCACTGATAATCAAGACCAGTGGAATGATGATGATGAGGATTCCGAGGATCCTAGTACATCACAATAGCCAATAGAGCCTATGGTGGAGTTTGAGGATGACTTCGGATCGTCAGTGAATGGGCCTGAGGCGCTCCAATAAGAGAGAGGTTAGGGAGTCATGTAAATAGGTGCGGTGTTTGGTAAGTTGAGACTAACGAGTTATATTTTTGTGTTGATAGCTAATCTGATTTTGTGGTAACAGTTCTGGAGGGGTTATGTTTTATGTACAGTTAACCCCATAACATGTTTATCCTTTGTATAGTTTATGTTCGAGTTATAATAACTATTAAGTTTGGATGTTTTAGTAGTATGACTTTCCTTTTTGAAGGGTTTTCTTTTTACCATGTTCTATAGTAGCAATGTCTAATTTTGTTACAGTAATGTATATCGATTCTAAAATTGTGTTACAGATAATCATAATGGAAAACACATGTTCTATTGGAAACGAGGGTGGCGAGTCAAGCAAACAACGACAATAACAATGTTGTGGATGCTCAATTTGCAGAATTGAGAAGGATAATGCAAATCTTAGTTGAAACTATGCGAACTCAGCAACAAATTCTGCAAGCCTAGCAATAGTTACTCCAAGCATATCTAGTGTACACCTCAACCAGTTGCACCCCAACCTGGGGCAAGCATTCCGAAGGGGGTAAACGTATAAGAATAGGGGATAAGGCATGAAGGGCCTGTCCTTATGTTCACTTTACTTCGTTAAATAGTAAAAATAGAATTTAAGGGTAGAATAATTTGTTGAGCGTCATAGTTCATGGTGCATATTTTTTTGCCCCTGGCATTTCATGTGAGGTACTGAAGAAGACAAAGCAGTGCCAAAGTTCTTGATCCAGAACGGTGCATTTCCTGAGGAGGACTCAATCGAACCGTAGTTTACATAGCGCCCGACTTAGAATTCCTTTGACTTTTGTTAAAAAGTCTTTTTAATAAAAAAAAAAGTGTAATATTTACGTTGGTAATTTCATTCAAATACTCCTATTTTGACAAGAACAATTATATGTATTAAATGATATTTTGAATCAAATTTTAGAAAATTAATTTCTTTATTTTCTTAATCTTCTCTAAAATCGGAGCATTACAGTAGGAGAGAAGGCTGGTATAGTAGATGTTATGTCGAGAAAATGTATAATATTGAAAAGTAGGTACATAAAGTGCTCATATAGTATTTTGGTATGGAAAAGTGGTTAAGGATACCTCACTAATCGACTTGTAATAAGTTCTTTAAATGATCGATCCTGTTGGCTAGTGGATGGTGGACCTAGCAGAGTGTATAGCATTTCAATGCCAACACATTTAAAATCTGAACTCGTTCTCTTCTACAATGGATTGTATAGCGGAGAAATTTCGGGTATCAATCCTCGGGGAACTTCGGTTAATTGGTTTTTGCTAAAGTGTTTTTGCACGTGTGTAGCGTCTGGGACGCCAAACTTTTTGTCATTCCAATTTTTGATTCTTACCCTAGAAGTAAAATGCTAGCACAGAGAAAGTGATTGAATAAAGGAGGGATAGTCTTATGACTCGTTTCATCCATAACCTAGGCCTTGAATATCTTTTTCCTATCACTCAATCAAGAACAAAGTCAAAATATTCTTGGCCGAAAAATCTTGCAATGAAAACTATTGCAAGGACCCAAAATTTTAAAGGCAATAAAAAGAATATTTTTATTTTTATTGTTAATTTCAAAAATTTATTATGCACATATTCATTTTCTAAGGACACTTTAATTTTGTATGCATAAAATGTTGGGCTTGCATGACCCTCATTAATACTATAATGTTGTAACTTTGGACTTAACACATTAAATCCAAGCTCAAACCTAATCTCCCTTTAGCCCTATTTTCTTGAGCTCACTAGAAATTTTAGTGGGCCCGAACCCCACCCATTGGACCGATTGTATGAGAACACACCCACACCCAAGTATTTTCCATTTCCATTGTCACGATCCATCCCATAAAGATTAAGGCACGTGAGCGGCCACGAGTGAAACTCATTAAGGCCTCTACAAATAGACTAGTTTAGGGACTTTTTATCAACATATTTGATATCAAAGTGCGAAAATAAAATGTACTTCTAGAGTTTAGTGCATAAAGTAAAGTGCAGTAATATAGCCTTATGGGCTTACAAACCATGACTACGGCTCAAAATTCTCATCGATCAACGAAATAAACATTATAACCAATGTCATACTACATCAAAATATGATAATTCTAGGTATCACAAAAGATAAACAACCTTGCAATCACAAAAGATAAACAACCTTGCAAAATTTCAAGCATGATCAATATCATTATTAAAATCTATTGCATCAACAACTAGATTAGCACAAGATTAGTGTGAGTCTAGATATAACAAGTTCACTAATTTCTAAATTAACATAACCCGTATTTTTTAAATCAATTATAATTAAATGATGACATCATATGATATGTGAATCCAGTTTTTAGACTTGTGTTGTAACCATGTATGGCAACATTGTATGATCTAAGGCAACACCAGTAAGTTAGGGGGCGATGCCAAATATATAGTCGGTATGATATCACCCGTTAGATTGCCTGGTCAATAATCTCTAGCCTTATTACTTCACCTCATCGCTAGAAACTTCATATACACCCTAGCGTATAGGGCACTGTATTGATCTCGTAACCATGCCATAATATTTTTGTACGACCATAATTATCTTTAAAGTCTTAATCCATCATGCTTAGTTTATCATCAATACAATGCTTACTCACTTAATAGCATGGATTATACGTTGAAACAACAAATCATGCATTTTTATTGTAAAATGCAAGTACGCAAGTCATATGTAAGACTCACCTGAAGTTAATCAGTACTTCTTTTATATTAATTCGGCTCGATGATCTCTAATTTCCGGATCTATCATAATAAATAAAATATACTCATTACCAACGATTCTTAGAAGTATATACTAACTTAGTGACTCGAGTCGCATAGTCATTCGGACTTCTTTATTCGTAAAGGCATAAAGTCTAATTCGGCTTCTAGGGCAAAGTGGTCATTTTATCCAAATTTAATAAATGGCCCCGAGAGCTTTCTTGAGATTTAGGTTAATTTTATTACTTAGTCATTAGTTTCATTTTTATTCAAAGGCTCAGGTGTCCTACAGTTGATCGATTTGGTCGCCAGTTACTTAAATGGTAAAAAGGTATTTTCATAATTTCACTCCTGGTTGTCAAAAAATGTGACCAACGCCGGATCCATATAATATACAGTCCTTAATCATATTCAAAGTCTAATTACATGGTCGGTCCATTCATGTGCTAATTTTAGTGTCGGTAGGCTAAAAAAACTAGAATGACGTTTTGGTAATTATACTATCCGATCTCCAAAACCCAGGACAGAGACTTGGCCAGTGCATTATTTAACTCCAATTTTATTTTGGTATAGTCAATTTCGTGATTCGACTAACAGATGTGGCGATTTAGGTGGGCAAATAAGTTAGATTTCTAGAGAGAGAAAAATCCCAAGAAGAGACATTTTTTGGTAACGACTTGAGGGTCGTTTTCTAGAAGCCACTTAGGTCTCGAGGAAAATATAATCCATCTAAGTTCGAGAGTTAATATTTGTCTACAACTTTCATCTTTTAAGAAACGAATTTTGACCCTGTGAACATCAAGATCCAATGGCCTAAAGTTGACAAAAAGATCTGAAAAAATACAGTTTTCTCAAGGTCTCAAGTGACTTTCGTAGCACGATTTCTATGGTTTCTAATGGTCCAAAGGTCGATCCATTCCATCTATTTCGAAGACTAAGTGTCCAACTATGATTTCAAACAATAAAATCTAAATTAAACTATTTAAAACATTAAGATTTAACAACTCAAACTTACATAAAAATATGAGTTTATACCTCTTTCCTTGTCGAAAAATTTGCTCAATTGTGAATACGACAGTCTAGACGAAACTCCGGTGTATTCTAGTGTAGGTAGTGATGTAGATGTGATGGTGCTGTAGTGGTAGAAGGTGGTGATGGAGAACAATAAAGAAGAAGAACGAGCTAGAATTAGAGAGAGAGAGAGAGAGAGCGGGAGAGAGAGAGCGCACAGGAGAGAAGGAGAGAGATCCAGGGGAGAAAAATGAGAATGATGCCAAAAATGCATGCTTGTATGCACATATAATAGGATGAAGAAAATGGAAGTGCAAATATAAATATAAACTAAAATAGATTAATTATGGCAAGAAGAAACACTTTTCATGCTTTGTGAAAAAAAAAAAGAAAAAAGATTTGATTTTGACTTGCTATATTTCCATCGATCAAGGGTTCGATCGCGTGCACAAGTGCAAAATGCTACGCGATCTCGAAAAATTGTTCCAGTACCGATCTTCGGAAAATATGAAAATGGACCGGGTAATTTAGAAAAATATAAGGATCATTATGGTGTGCCTGAACTTTTTGTGTGAGTATTTGTTATTAGGCCGAAATCTCAATACATCATTAAATTAACGTTTTTAATGAACGTAGATCCCAAAATTGAATTTCTTATATAAAATTAATTAATTATGTGATAATTATAATTATCCGCACTATTTTTTAATTTAAATAATTAAATCGGATTGGGTATTACATCCATCATCACTCTCACATGCCAAATTTCCTTCCCATGTTCAAAAATCTCAGAAAATCCTCCGATGGCAGCGTAGATCTTCTTCTTTCCCCATCTCCAAACCACCATTATCCATAGTTTTGGCCTCAAAACCACTCTCAAACCTCACATGTTTTACAAAATATATATGGCAGTCAATTTTCAAAGCGGATCTCTTCGTAGTGGTTGAAGGAAGATGAATAGTTTGGTATTCGAATTCACTAGGTGAACAATGTTAGGGCTTTTTTAGGGGTATTATTTTCTATAGTTGGATCGAACGTTGGACGAGGCGAGTGTTGTAGGATTTTAGGAGAGTAGGTTGTGAGAAAAGGTGTTAGAGTGAGTAGCACCGCATAATTTTTTCCCAAAAGCACTAAGCCGATTATAACGATTAGTCATCAGGTGAGGTTCCAAAACCATGGCACGAAGATGCTTGCTACACCTCATGCTTGCCGTGGTTTATAGAGAGAAAGGGATAAGGAGGACAAAGGAGTTGAAGAAGCAACTCTCAACCCTCATTTTTTCAAAATATGTACCAATTCTTGTTTCATCCTTCAATTAATGGTCTATTTCCTTGTTCTTACTTAGTATTAGGGTTGTTTTAGCCTCAATTTAGAAGTTTCAGATGTGTAGGATGAAGAACTGTTAGGGTTTTGCAACCAAAGAAGAAGAAGAAAACCAACGATTGAAGGAAAAGAGAAGAGAAACTCTTATTCCAGCCCGATCTGAGATTACAACCAACTCGATGCCTCACATGGTGAGTCTTCCACTTATTTATACACTCTGGTAGATGCTACACTGTATTAGTTACACTGTATTAGTTAACTACCAACTGATGGAACACGTTTACTAACAACCCGTAGCTAACAACCCATCTAACAGAATCAGTTATCAGTTATCCTCCTAACAGCTTTTAGGTAACTGATTGAACTAATAACAGCTGACCCTAACCAACTTCAGTAGGAAGAACCACGTTTATAACATTCCCCACCCCTTAAAGAAGCCTTGTCTCAAGGCTGAAAGTCCGGAAATTTGGAGTTGAACTCATCCGCATCCACCCACGTAGCGTCCTCAGGAAAAGAACGAGACCACTGAACCAACCATTGTGAAATAGCCTTGTTGTTTCGTTTAACCATCCACCTATCTAGCACAGCTATAGGCTCCATCTGTAGAACACCATCATCTGTAATGGGAGGAAGAGTTGGGGAAGGGATAACCTGGTGGCCCAACTTTTTCTTCAGTAAGGAAACATGAAAGATTGGGTGAATGTGAGCTGATGGAGGAAGATCCAATCTGTAGGCGACTTTACCCACCCGTTGAGTGACCAAAAACGGACCATAGAACCTTGGGGACAACTTCATATTTTTACGTAAAGCCAGAGAAGATTGTCTATAAGGTTGTAACCTAAGATAGACCCAATCACCAACCGTGAATTCCCTTTCACTCCTGAGTTTGTTAGAGTAGTGTTTCATCCTGTTTTGGGCTAGGTGTAAGTTTTCCTTGAGCATTCGTAGAATCTTAGCCCGTTCCCTTGTCCAATTTGCCACTGCTGCAACTGGTGAACCCTCGACATGCATGAAATTGTGGTCAGGAGGCTCTTGACCATAAACGGCATAAAAAGGACTAGTTTTGATGGCAGAATGGTAGGAAGAATTATACCACCACTCAGCTAGAGACAACCATTTAGACCACTGTTTAGGACAATCACCGCACATGCATCTTAAGTAATTCTCCAAGCATTTATTTACTATTTCCGTCTGCCCATCGGTCTGGGGATGATATGCGGTGCTAAGGCACTGTGTAATCCCCAAAATCTTGAGTAATTCCTGCCAAAATAGGCTGGTGAATACCACATCTCGATCAGACACTATAGAACGAGGTAAACCATGTAACTTGTAGATGTTATCTAAGAACAGTTGAGCCACATCTGTAGCAGAATACGGGTGAGAGAGAGACATAAAATGGGCATATTTACTAAGCCGATCGACCACCACATAAATCGTGGTTTTGTTATGAGATGTTGGTAAGCCTTCCACAAAATCCATTGAGATATCACACCATATTCTATCCGGAATGGGCAGGGGTTGAAGTAACCCTGGAGAGTGGACATTCTCTCCTTTGAACCTTTGACAAACTGAACACTCCGCGATAAAATGTTGGACATCCTTCTTCAGCCCTTGCCAATAGAAAGTCCGTCTAATACGCCTAGTAGTCTTATCAATGCCTGAATGTCCGCCCATAGACGATGTGTGATAAGTTGCCAATAGCTGTGCCTTAAGATCAGGGGAATTCCCAACTACTAAACTGCCTTTATATGTCAGAGTACCATTGGCCCATAAGAAACCCGGATGAGCACTGGAATCCTGCTCCAAATCTGCTATGAGTTGTTGTAAATGAGAGTCTGTTTGCCAACTAAGTCTGATCGTAGATAGCCAAGGGGAATTAATAGTGATCAAAGCATTGATAGTAGCATGGTCAGAGAACAAATCTTCTCTACGAGATAAGGCATCTGCTGCCTGATTTTCGGGCCCATGTTTATAGGTAATTTCATAGTCATAACCAAGGAGTTTAGCAATCCACTTTTGCTGGAAAGGAGTGGCTTTGCGTTGCTCCAATAGGTACTTTAGACTGTAATGATCAGTCTTGACGAGAAAGTGCCTTCCCAGTAAATAGTGACGCCATTTTAGGATAGCCAACACCACCGCCATAAGTTCTTTTTCATATGTGGATAACACCAGAAACTTGGTTGATATTCCTTTACTCCAATAAGCAATAGGGTGGCCCTCTTGCATCAACACCGCACCCAATCCTTTATCAGAAGCATCAGTTTCCACCGTGAAGAGTTTGTCATAATCCGGAAGAGCTAGCACTGGTAGCGTCATCATAGCTTGTCTTAAGGCATGGAAAGCCATTGTTGACTCAGGAGTCCACTTGAAAGAATCCTTTTTCAGTAATTGAGTCAGAGGAACTGATATTTGACCATAATTCTTCACGAATCGCCTGTAATAGCCCGTTAAACCCAAAAAACCCCTTAATTGCTTAAGATTTTTAGGTACGGGCCAGTTAGACATTGCTTCTAACTTACTCGCTTCAGCTGAAACTCCTTGACTGGAAACCAGATGGCCTAGATACTCCACTTGTGGTTGGCCGAAAATACACTTAGATCTTTTAGCAAATAAAGTATGAGTGGTTAAGGTTTGCAAAACCAATCGTAGATGAGACACATGATCAACCAAATTCCTGCTGAAAACCAGTATATCATCAAAAAAAACCAGAATGAACTTCCTTAGATAGTCTCGAAATACCTCATTCATGAGACTTTGGAATGTTGATGGTGCGTTAGTTAAACCGAAAGGCATAACTAGGAATTCGTAATGGCCTTCATGGGTCCTGAAGGCTGTTTTTGGGACGTCAGTAGGATGCACGCGTACTTGATGATAACCCGCCCTTAAATCCAACTTAGAAAAGATTGAGGCACCACAGAGTTCATCCAAGAGCTCATCAATTACCGGTATTGGAAATTTATCCTTTACCGTAATGTTGTTCAAAGCTCTATAATCAATACACATTCGCCAAGTTCCTTCCTTCTTTTTAACTAGCAATACTGGGGCTGAGTAAGGACTTACACTCGGTTGAATAACACCTGAAGCAAGCATCTCTTTGACTTGCCTTTCTATTTCTGACTTCTGGAAATACGGATATCGATAGGGTCTGATGTTTGGTGGTACCGCATCAGGTTTGAGGGGAATGTGATGATCCTGGTTTCTGGTTGGAGGTAGCTCAGTAGGTTCTTCAAACACTGAAGAAAACTGAGAGAGTAATTCCTCCATCTCAGGAACAATGATAACCTCTGGTTTTTTACTATGGATAGCATACATGTGGGCCACAAAACCCTGTGGTTGATCTTCTGAAGTAATTTCCTCATTTGATCAGCATCTACCAATTTGGTTACACCTTGTTTTCCCCCTTGTAACACATACTTCTGACCGTGTAAGATGAAATTCATGCGTAAATCCTTAAAGTTCCAAGTGACAGAACCTAAGGTAGCCAACCATTGAATTCCTAAAACCATGTCACACCCCTTAAGTTCCAACACTCTCATATCAGACTGAAATTCTCCCCCTTGCATCTCCCATTTGAAATTTTGGCACGCTGCCTCACTTATGAGTTTAGTACCAACAGCTACAAAAACTGTTAACGGCTCAGTGTCTATGATTTCCACTCCAGTTCTCTTGACCATCTCCTGGCTCAGAAAATTATGAGTACTCCCGGTATCAATAAGAATCACAATTCTTTGTTTTCTGACTAACCCGAAGATCCTCATGGTTCTGTAGGAAGTAGAACCTGTTAACGCATTAATGGATAGTTGTAACTCTTCTTCTTGTTCCTGCACCTCATCATTTCCCAATTCTGGTGTATGATTCTGATCCGTCTCGTCCTGATCCACTTCCAAAACATACAATTGTTTTTTCTTGCATTGATGATCCTTAGAAAATCTTTCATTACATTTGAAGCATAAGCCCTTAGCTCGTTTTTCCTCCAACTCCTTAGGTAACTCCCGTCTAGTTACTGTAAAAGGTTGACTATGCCTTGGTTGATCATTGAATACAATTCCATCTGTTTTCAGACTGAGACCAGTACTCTTGACTAAAGCACCAAGACTATTTTCTTGGAGTTTAGCTAGACCAATGGCTTGGGTGACGGTAGTAGGTCGGAACATTAAAACATTGGCCTTGATTTCTTCTTTCAATCCACTGATAAAACAACTCGTGAAAAAACTCTCAGGAAGATTTTTGGTTTTGTTGGCTAAAACCTCAAATTGATCTTGATAAGTTCTTACACTTGTTATCTGTTTAAGTTTGGTTAGTTCACCCACTGTATCTTCATATTCATCAGGACCAAAACGTGCCATCACGCCTTGCTTAAACGAGTTCCAATTTATTACACAGTGTGTCTTTTCGAACCACTGATACCACTGTAGGGCTCTGTTTTCTAGATGGAAAATAGCAATTCTAACTTTGTTTGAGTTTTCAACAGAGTTATACTCAAAAAACCTCTCACATTTGTAAATCCAACCATTAGGATCCTCACCAAAGAATTTAGGGAAATCTATCTTGGTATACCTGGTTCCAAAGCCTGCCTGATTCTGAGAATGTCCTCCTTCGAATCTATACTGAGATGATCCGGCTCCAATCAACAGATTTTCCTCCTCCAAATTTGGCTCGTCTAAGTGTTTCTTTCCGTATACATGTGTCGCCATTTGATCATGCTTCATTGTAACAGCAGCTAGAATTTCCTTGATTTCAGCTAAATCTTTTAAGGAATGCCTGATTTCCTTGATTTCAGCTAAATCTTTTAAGGAATGCCTGATTTCCTCGTTTTCTTTCATGCTCCGGATTTGATTCTCTTTCAAAACTCTCACGGTTTCTTCTAATTTTTTGAATTCCTGACTTCTAGTTCCTTCCGCCATTAGTTTGCTCAATACCACAGACCAAGGAAAGTATGGCTCTGATACCAATGTTAGGGTTTTGCAACCAAAGAAGAAGAAGAAAACCAACGATTGAAGGAAAAGAGAAGAGAAACTCTTATTCCAGCCCGATCTGAGATTACAACCAACTCGATGCCTCACATGGTGAGTCTTCCACTTATTTATACACTCTGGTAGATGCTACACTGTATTAGTTACACTGTATTAGTTAACTACCAACTGATGGAACACGTTTACTAACAACCCGTAGCTAACAACCCATCTAACAGAATCAGTTATCAGTTATCCTCCTAACAGCTTTTAGGTAACTGATTGAACTAATAACAGCTGACCCTAACCAACTTCAGTAGGAAGAACCACGTTTATAACAAGAACATTAGGTTTGCCATGGAAACCATTCGCAAAACCTGAACTCTCCAACATCCGGAAGCAGGTCAGGTTGCCTAGGCAGCTCCCGAGTCGGACGTCCGATTAAGCATCCGGATGATGCTTTTGGAAGCTTTTCTAGACCTCTTGAGATATCAGATAACCATGAAATTTGGTACACAACTACTTCAACGTCTTACCTAACGTCTCCATTTGAATCATGAAGTTTCGAAGATCAGATTGTGAGAAAACTCATTTTTTGTAAACTGTGTCTATTTTGGATCAGTTCTGTTCCATTGAGCGTTTACCCCATTTAGAGGCCATTTTGGATGTTGTATCTTCATATAAAATGTTCTCAATATTCTAAACTAGCACTCTGTGAAATTTGGTAAACGTTGGACTCTATTTGAACGGATTCTCAAGCTAATTTCTATTGAGGTAAATTTCAGCGAATTTGCCAAGTTTCACATTTGGGTTATTTTGGACTCCGGAATCTCCCTTTTGACTTCATAATCACCCAAATCAATGTACATTCACTTGAGAACATCATTAGACCTAGTATAATCCATTTATCTCATGTATCTCATAATTTCATAATTTGAGGGGATCGTGCATTCAACGCTGTTGTGTCGTGTCTAGAATGACTTTGTCACAAGAAATCAGAAGCTAGAAATAAGTTATTGAAGCATTGCATTTCTTGTTATAGGAATTGATTGTAATATCAAAGTTGGTGCGAATCATGGATTTACGTGGCGCAACGTGAGTTGAGTCGAATATATATTATTTACTCGTACGTTTTAAATAACATGTTCAAGCATGTGATTATTTAGAAGGAAATGTTTATTTCCGTTGGAAACCTATTTGTGTTTAAACCGTGCTTAAACACATTAAATGATAGTAAGGCTTTAACTATCATGAATTTCACATATTAATTCATGAATTTTGATAAAAAGATGATCATAAAACGACGTTACGTTCAAACGGTGATACCTTGATCGTTGGGGATGAGCAACGCAATGGTTGAAATAAGGGAAGCAGTGACACAACCAATGTGGTAAAGAATGACGTCATACTATATATCAAATGCAATGATACATTAGGGGGTCACTCCTGCCTTCTATAATTGGCACTCGCCGTTTTTAAATATTGAACATCATTGTATGAATGATCATGTAATCTTGACATTTGATTAACCTACGGGTTACAAAAAAGTGAGAAATGCTTTGACATTGTCGACGGCCACGGCCTTTGGAGATTCATACTAACTTTATGTTAATGAATAATGCTATGCAACATGTCATGTAGCGAGACAATATACAATAGAACCTAAGGAAGATCGAGAGTACTCGTTTGGTCTGCTGTTTATAGAAATTGTGTTTTAGAGAAAGGAGTCCAACCGAATTAAGTGTCAGTTAGGCCGTGTTAGGAAAATGAGAACATGAACAAAAGTATATGTCACATGCAAAGGTTTAAAAGAATGCATGCACGGTATACGCGGGAGGCCATGCCCGTATTGATCAAACTGCTGGAAGTAGTTATTTCACTAAGGAAAATAAATATTCATCCAAGGTTTCAGAGAAAGGAGTCCAACCGAATTAAGAAATTTTATTTACCTTCATTATCAGCACTTAACTTGTACAACACTTTATTTATTCAGTACTTTTAACTTTTGCCCAGCATTTCCAATTTTGTTACGAGTAGCCATTAGCATAAGTAAAAATAATTTAATTCAATTTTGAGGCAAGAAACGAATAACCAGAATTGTCTAGTACGCATATTTGACTCTGTATTCTTGTAACGACGAGTTGATCATTACTTCTACAGGCCTGCTTTTACTATTTTATCCATCACACCACATTAAGCCGCACAAAACCGCCAACAAAATATTCTAAAAGTCTCAAATTAAATAAGATATTTTTAGAAAACAAGGTAAATTGACCCATCAAACACTCTACTGCCAAAGTTGTTGTCCACAAGGTAAATGAACAGTTATTTTTTGAAAAAGCCCTGGCAGCTAAAGGAACTGGATTGCAGAACGACAAGTAATTTTCTGAAATTATATTGTTCCAGAAGGGAAACCAAAGCAACACAAGTTCAGAACGAACCAAATTTTACCCAGCCATCCTACTTTACAACTTCAATACCAACCTTTTGAGAACAAACTTGTTGGTTTCACACTCCTCGAGAGCACAATTTGTCAGGGAACAGAAAATAAATATAAAACAAAAGACTGGGCAAAGGTAAAACCACTCAGGTATCTAGTGTCCCCATTTCGCGAATCATCCCTCTACAAAAGAACATGAAAACAAAAACAAAAAACGAATAAGAAAAAGAAATATTGAAGCCACACGTTTGTAGGATTTATTCACATGGCTTTAATCTATAATACAAAAGAGAAAAAAGTGACGGGATTTCTTGTCCTGTTCTTTTATTCAAGAAAAGATGGTTGGAGAGTTATTATCATTCCCTACTTACGATGCATGCAACATTTGGAAAGAGATCCTGTGCCAGCTTCACTTGATAGAGAGTGAATATCACTTCAGGTTCTCTTATCAGCAGCCTTGGCTAAGGAAGTGAACTTCAAACTGCAAACACAGGTGGAAGGGAGAATACATATTCAAGAACTATAAAATCAAAGAAGGAAATGGCCACATAACTCCTCAAGATATTTTGACATTGTACTTCTAAAATGATGCATACATGCACGTCGAGACAGAAAGGGAAGAACAATAAAACAAGGATGACACATCTAAAATTTTATTATAAAATAAAAGAAACCAATATTCTAGGATTATAACAGTATCATCCTTAATCCATAGAACAGTTCATAGAAACCAAATAAGAAGCCTAAAACTATTCCAAAGCTTTAGATATTGCCTTACTGGAGAACTGTATATAGAAAATTATAGTCAAATTCCTCAAAAAAACTACAACGTGCAATCCTAAAGCAGGGAAAAATGGAACTCAAGTTATCAAATGATTGAGAATATATTCATAGAAGTCCCAGTACCCCTTGAGAATATATTCATAGAAGTTCCAGTACCCCCTTTTTCTTCTTTTTGATAGCTGATGTACGTAAACAGTAATTATTGTATGTTAATTGGTTGACTATCCATAAACCAATTGAAGTGTTCATTACCTGATAAGTGGCTTCCGCTGTGTTGTAGACGCAGGATAGATCCCATTTGACAATGATGCCTCAAGTTCAGTGGGCTATGTTGAAGGAAAAGTAATTAGTAAATATGAAGAACACAGTAAATGAAGTGAGATTGGTTCAAGTCAACAAGATTGGCATTTCACTCCCAATACAAAAACCCTCATAAGCACTCACATGGAAAATATAACATAAAACAGAGTTGGAATCGAAAAATGCAATTTGAATCAATGATATAGTTTCAAAGGACCCAATTCCAATTTCCAATTGTCCATTGTCGAACAGTTCAAAGATGCATAAACAAATAATTTCTTCTTTCTAAAATCCCAAAAGTGAAAAATGTGCTGGATTCTCCCCATGTGTGTGAATGGCAGATTTGGGAGAGATTGTCCCATCTGAATAATCCAGAAGGGGATTCAGATGGTTGCTCATGTGTAAAGCCTCCATTGCTAACTTGGTGAGATCTCTAAGGATTTCACCTTATATTTTTCTTTTGCCTCTTCTTCTCAGTTTGCCTCTAAATTGGATGTTCCGGAAAGGTAGAAAATAGAGTCAAGAAAGAGCAAAGGGAGTAGATGAGAGGACTCCTCCTTCAGGAGGAGCGGAGCTGCTTCTCTGTTGAGACTCCAGGCTGAAAAAGGGAGAGGGAGTGAGTCATAAATAAAAACATAGGGTGAGAGAGAGAGAGAGAGAGTTAGAGTTTTTGTTCTAAAACTCATTTTGATTTTGCCATTCATAATGGAAAATATTCTCTCCATAGAATAGCCATTTGAACGCCGAACCACGTAAATTTCTTGTTTATATGTGCGTGTGTGATTGTGATCCTGGACATAACAAGTGGTATCAAAGCATCAGGACCCAAGAACTGCCTTATTTTGCCAACTAAAGAAGATGAGCAGGAGTTGTTGACGCACACGGAGCAAGCGCAGGAATACTCTCAGAGCTCACAGGAGTAAATGTGTGAAAAGAAAACGAATCAAGAGGTGCGGAATGCCGGCTATGATGAGAACAACTGATGAAGAAGACACTATCTCCCCTAGCTCTTTCCCAGCTCTCAACACCCTCTCAAGGAATTTGCAGCATGGTATATGAGCATGACAAGTTTGATTAAGCCTATATAGATTGTACAAGTATGTTAGTTTCGAAATGTAAAGTACTTTGGTTCAAAAGCGTGATGATTTCAAAATAAGTATCATTGATGGATAAACTAGCATGAAATTCCTACGCTTGCAAAGCCTCGAAATAGCATGATTCACATGAAATGGTTTTTGGAATATGAAATGGCTATTGTTTATTTATGCCATGAATTAATCAGCGAAAGATTTTTAAAGATATGATCATAAGATTAAGAAGTTCATACAATACACCTCGATTACTAGAGGGAGTGTAAATAGCTAGGACATAAGAGTGGAATCACAGCTAGGTGGTCATTGTGGGTGACGTCACGCCAAATATTTATCCCGGGTCGCTCCCTAATTAAAACTGGCAGCCATTTAAGTGAATGATTTGCATGAATCACCATATGACAAATGCGTTACAATTCGTATAAAGTGTTTTGACACTCGGCTTGGGCAAACCTTGGACCTATAGACAATTTGAAAGAATATGACTTGAGTAGCATGGCTACATTGAAGAAATGAGTTTTAAATGGCTTTAAGGTTAATTCATGGCAAACTAGTAAACTTGACATAACTTGTTCTCACTAACTATGTGCTAATGATGTATTTATAAAACTAATATTTTCAAGTGATGAAGACGACAGCGGTTGTGTTTAGATGTTCCTATGTTTCTTTAGATGTTTTGAGATCACGTTGTTTTGAGATTACATACTATTGAGTCCGAGACTTGTAAAACTTGTGTATCTTATTCTAGTTGAGCCGTGTTTGGCCAGAATCGACGATTGTAATTTCACTTTATTTTGAATGGTTGTATTATGTTGTTTAGCACTATCCTTGGATATTTCAAATGAATATTTTCAATTACACTTCTGCAACTGTAAATATAATTTAAACAATGATAAATGTTATAGTTGGAAATCCCCAAACTGTTTTATTATGGAAGCTTTAGTGAGTTAATCTCACTTACCGGTCGGTGATCCTTGCCTTTTCAAGATAGGTCGTGACATGCTAAGGCTGTTCACTAGCCTCCGAAAGAAAAGTGAGATGGACGAGACGATGCATCAGGGATTCTCATTCTCTATGGGTTAGTGACGCATTCCTCTCTCTCTATGTGGCCGCATGATAGAGTAGAGAAGGAGTCACCAGATGGTGTCCTAATGATTGTGGACACTAGTGCTCAACGAAGACTAACACAAACAATGGTATCTAGTCGAGTGGATATTGGTGCTTAGGCGAGGATCACGAAAATTTCACATGGAGATGGAAGCCAAACAGGTTTGGATGTAATACAATGAGTCATTCGGGAATTTCATATACAGCAGAGGATGTTGAGCTCACGGGTTCCATCGGATTCTACGGGAGATCGGCCAAGTGCAAAGGCCTAATAGCTGGCATTGTTTCTGAGGATATTGATAAGGTGATACGGCCCACACCAAATCTCATGTTTGATGAAGGCATTCAAGTGTGGATGCAAGCGCACAACAAATGAGGGTCGCATCAGAAAGATACGACATTGCAGGTGAAGTAATTCTTGCATTGGGAAATGCTATCAAAACAACACTATGTGTTGAAAGAGAATGAATTTTAAGTAGGACCATTGTGACCCCTCTATAATTTCCTGGGAATTTCTAAACTTGAATAGCAAGATTACTTGGAACGGAGACTCCGATGAAGGGGTGCAGGCACTCCAGTGAGAGAGCGTCGATAGCTCGGCAATAAGAATGAAATTAGTCACAGAAAACCTAGCACAGAAGTCCTGACTGAGTAGGCGAATGGTGCATCTCATTTTGGTGGTGCACGAAACTCGGTAAAGGGTGTAGGGTGTCAAAAGAGAGAAGCATCAGCCTCTTCTTAGGTGGGGCTGATGGAATGAGTCTCTGGTGTAAGAAGAGGGTTGCAGAGTTGTTCTTCTTGGAACATAAAACAAGTACAAAGCAAGAGTGGCTGATCAACAAGGGATGAATCGGTAGGTACTAAGTGTACCAAACATGGGTTGGAGGGGGTCATTGCTGGATCCTTCCCATGTGTGTGGATGGGAGGAACTGGGAGAGGTTTTCCCATGTGAAGAATCCAGAAGGCTGTTGGATGCAGATCGTTGACCATTTGTAAAGCCTCCATTGTGGACTTGGTGAGATCTCTGAGGATTCCACCTTATCCTTTCATCATTTCTCTTCCTCTGAGTTTGCATATAAATTGGATGTTCTGGCAAGCTAGAAAATAGAACAGAGCAAGAGAGAAAAAATAGGAGCAGAGTTACGCAAAGATGGCTCCTCCTTCATGAGGGAGCTGAGCTACTCCTCTGGTAAAGCTCCCAGATGAAAAAGTGAGAGGGAGTGAGGCAGAGATACAAACACAGGGTGGGTGGGTGGGTGGGGGTGAGAGAGAGAGAGAGAGAGAGAGAGGTGAGTTTGTGTTGTAAAACTTTTTTTGATTTTTCCAGTGATAGGAAAATTTGTCTCTCTGTGGAGTAGGCAACCGAAGGCCGAACCAAGTAAATTTCTTGTTTCTTAGTGTTTATATGCGAGTGTGTGATTATTTTGGGTGATCCTGGACACAACAAAACGCTTAATACCATTATTGACAGTCTTTATTGAAACCGTTGGAAATTAGTTGCCGTTCATTAATACATTGTGATCAGTCATAAAACACCCATTCAGAATACCTCCTGCCAGACCAGAAATAGCAAGTACATATAGCTGACATGATAACATATGTAACCCAAGTCTACCAAACAGGTACTTAAAAGATATAGTAAGCTAAAAATGCACAACAGAAAGTCAAGGGAGTAAGAAGATAAGACCTCCAGCTCTTCTAATCCCGCATTTGAGTGTAAACTGGAACATGGACCAGCTACACCATCTGCTACTTTTGCTGTTGAGGACTCTGGGGGGCCATTTTTTGTGTTTCCACCTAAATCTTTAACTTGATTTTCAAAGTCATCTTCCAGCTCCTCTAATTCTTCTGGAATTGTTTGGTGAGCAACATACGGACCAGATATGATCTTCTCAATCACAAGGTTCTCCGATTCTATCGAGCTCGATGATGCTGCTGTAGCAGATAAAAGCACAGCCGGTGTACCACAGTTCTCAAATTCATTATCTTTTCTGCCATTCTGAGAAGGAAACTCAACCAGATACCTATCAGAGACATCATTACTTTCTTCGCTTTTAGTAGAACTTGGAGCAATACTGGTGGAAGCTACAGAAGCTAAACATTTAACAGTTCTCAAGTTAGTCTCGATGCTATCGTCCTCGTGCTTTCTTTTCCTTCCGTCATCTATTCTGTCTAGGTGGCAAGCAACTTTTGATTCTCGAACCTGTTTTCTGTCTCCAACCACCCTGACAGGACGCGAAGGCCTTACCCCATTAGGAAATACAAAACTTGGTATATTCCTCCGCTTCACATGGCTTACATATATCTCCATTCCTGGTCTCCATAGTGTGTACAAGCCAACAGATTGCTTGAATTCGTCAACCGTTAACCTTATGTCAAACTGCTCACCCTCGTTTGCCTGAACTCCTTGCTTCCGCTGTAGACCCATAAAGTAGCAGCAATGGAAAGGTTTGGATTTGTCAGAGAAGTCGCCTGGGTGTGGATGGCACTGAAGCATGTTGAAAGTGTGTCTCTCAATCTGAATTTGCACACGCACAAAGTGGATTAGGACAAGCATACGAGAGTAGTCAAAAGAAAAAATAAAAAGATAGGGATATGGCAGTGAAAACTCGAGGGTTATCACCTTTAATGTGAGCTGACGAAGGCGAGACTCAACCCAGCCTTTCCATTTCCTCAGGTCATCAACGTTAGCAGCAGTAATTTCAATCTGCAAATAATTTTTGTAGGATTCAAAGAAAGGATAAGGCTCAAACAGTGTATTCCAATCAGCCTTTTCTGCATCCACAGCCTGAAGGAGTCACAAACATCAAAAAACAAATGCAGTAAGAACTAATATCAGTCTCCTCTCATAACCAATAAAGAAAATCAGCTTAAATATCGATCTTTAATCTGCAAATGTCTCAATTAAGACAAAAGAATCTAGGAAAGCATTGAAAAAGCAAAAAGAAAAAAGAAAATTGCATAACTAGTGACAGAGTTACAGTACCTCACAAATTTCATTTCCCCTCTGAAACTCTTCAGTCATTATACGCAAGGTACTTGACGACACATTATAGCTCGAATTCATGGAAGGATAAGCGGGAGTGATAATAGGCATTAAATGGAATCTGTCCTTAGGATTTCTTCTGGGATCCCAAATTTGCAGCCCAAGAGATCCTTCTCCAATATCACACAGCATTACAGGGTTTGGCCAACGCCACTGGGTATAAACCCTGAAGAAGCGAGGCACCAACATATTGGGTAGTGCATTTGGATAAAGCTGGCATATACGAGCAACAAGCAATGCCCAATTTATACCCCCTAGAAACCCTGCGACCTGTCCATAACAAAGAAGAGCAATCTAAAGATATTAGTATCACATAGTAAGCAGCACGATGTAATTCTGATGCTTAAAAAGAACGCCTGTACATTAGAGTAAACACCACGACGTTTTGCCCAAAACCTCATGCATCTCAATGTTGTGCGGAAATTCTGCAGCACAGAAAACAATAAAAAAGTAAGATGAGCTATAGTAAAAGAACTGAAATATACAGATGCAAACCTATCATAATGGCTAGTCAACAACCTGGATATTTGGCACCAAACGAAGAATTTGGTCAGTAACTCTACACCCATTAAGACTACGGACTGTTTGCTCATCTGTATTTTGTAGTATTGAATCTTGTGAAACATCCAAATCCTGCACCCGGATGACTTCTTAGTAGGCATATGTATCAAAAGCACTCAAAGGCAAACTTAAAATTCGCAAGCATTTGCAGAACAAGTTTTTTATTTCTATGAAATGAAATAAAAAACCAAATTTTGGTGATACAAATAAAATTCAATCTTATAAAGTTCCATAGCTCATAGCAGCCTGGTAGGCTGACAACAAGATATTGTCCACAGATCCTAGTTTCATGTGATTTTGTATAGAATTTAATATTAGGCATGCCTCAAAGATTGTTGCTATTTAAGGATCTGGCTGAAGAAAAAATCAACCCCAACAAGTTTGGCTTATAATTGAACCATCCTTGGGATACGGCCACTACGGGCCAGGTCAACTAGTATTGCTCCAAACCATCAATCCTCTAAGTACGTAAGCAAGAAATTTACAATATAAACTAAGACATAATCCAGTATAATGTTCTACTACAGCTTCCAAGCACAACCAACTCCGCTCTCTTTGTGGATTCATTCTTGAAAACATCAGCTAAAAAGTTCACTTACAAGGAGAAGTCATGCCTAACTCAGACTACACGGTTACATACACACAGCTCCCAACCAAGGTTGTCAATTCGTGAATCAAAATGGCCTTTTTCGGAATTGTGAATCAAATCGTGAATCGTCAAAAGATTCTCAAAATAGGAAAATATCTTTATACGCACAGATAACAAAGATTCACTATTAAATTGAAACCTCAGCCTTAGTACAATAAAAAGTATGTTTTAACAAGGGTTATGTAGCCTAGTAGGAAAGAAAGTAGTTTATATGGCATTGGCTCGAGGCTCGAGGCTCAAAGCTCTGTCGCAACTTACGATCCAAAGGATATTAGAATTACAGAGATCGATTTGACAAAATTCATGTTCATGTAGGTGTTATACTCAATAATATTCACGATTATAATCATAGTCTAACGTATCAAAATAATAGCATTATAAAGATGTTGACCCCATCTATTGACTCATAATATAATAAACTATGAAAACTTCAACAAACTAGATAGATAATTCAAGAGAATTAAGCTATCTTAGCCTTAAACATATCTAGAATGATTATATAAGTTTGATACAAGTGAGAAAAAAGGAAAACAACATGCTACGAATAAAATTAATATTCTTATCAAGGAATGATTAATAAATTTTGCATGTAAATACAATTTTGCGAACTTAACATACTTATGAAGTTATATTCTTGTTTTTTCCAACAAAAAATGGTGATAAAATTGGTTTCATATTTATCGAATGCAACAATTACTATATTTACATGAATCGAACCGTGAATTGAATAAATCGCACAGTATATAACCAATTATATATAAACCTTGATTCACCTATAGATTTGTAATGTTTTCCTATGAACCGCTAAACGAATCGGGAATCATGCAACCAATAATGGACGCTTCCTAGAGACTATTGACCACTACCAAATCATGATGAATTAACTTCGAATTACAAAGTTATTTCGTCCTAGGAAAAAAATCAAACTAAATGTTTACCACAAGATTTTTGAAGTTTGACTGTACATGTCTATAGACATACATAATCATGCACCCACCCTCAAGACATGCGCAAAACCAACCTATATATCTAGATATAGACAAAAAATATAATCCTACAAGAATACCAAATTAAGTATTTGCGTTAAAAGTTCTGAAGTATGAATGTGCATGTGCATAACATAAATACTCCTGCCCCCACCCTCAGATATCTGTACAACTTACAGGAATGAGCATCAATATACATGCGGCCCCTGCACCTGTGTCTTAATTTTAGTTCTTGTGTTTCCTTTATTAATCTGGCTAGTGAGGTCAACTGCGTAGGCCTGTGCATATCATGTTGTGCCAGGCCAATTGCATGTCACTGCCAGTCAATGTAGGGCATCAACAGCGGTTCCAGCTTGAGAGCAATCACTAAGGTGATAGGAGAGGTAAAAAATAAGGCTGCCTAGCTGCTAACAAGAAAACTACAAACCTACAGCATGTTAGGCAGAAAGCAGACTAAGATACAAGAGGTCTCCAGTACAAATACACACTTACATCAGGGACAACCCAAAGTGCTAACTTCGCATAAAGAAGGTCAATAGAAACTCCATTGAACTTAAATTTCATCACCGGAACATGAGCATCAGGGACAGGGTGCAATTCTTCTACTTCAGGCATCTCTGATAGCATCTTATGTAGCTCACCAAAAAAATCTTCCTGCAGCCAATGCATCCATTATAAGTCCATCGACCGACACCAGTTAGACAGAATAATTAGTTGCACGATAGTTTAGATAGAATAGATCGCACTTCTCGTGTTGCATGCCGAGGTCCCACACAAAGAGTGTCTATATCCGCACCAGGGCCATGTACCTAATTGAGCAATTAAAACCCAATTAAAAACAAAAGGAGGACCATTTTTTGTCGCTTAATACTTCAGACAAAGAACAGCAAAGATGAATCAAAGGTTATGCACTCAATTCCAAGTTTGTCGGCACAAAGTCGTATAACAACTTCCCACAAACATGTCCTCTGTAATTGTTGCTGTTACGCCATTGTTGGATTATACTAAACATAAAAAAATAAGATTAATGATGAAGTCCCACCTCTTTTACTATATACCATGAAAATTAGTGGAAGTTTAAGCATATTTATCACTAAAGTAGCCTAACACAAAGCATCACATCCTTGTTGTCGATCGTGATACCATGCATTTTTCATTTCATACCCTATCAAAATTATTAACATGTCTGCAACTGTAGAAAAACATACCAAGAATCGACAATATCCTTTGTTTTATTTTCTTTTCTTTTTATCGGTACAGGTATTCTCCTTTTTGTTAGTGAAAAGATCAATATTCTCACATATACACAAATATCTAACAAGAATGAAGGATTAGTAATGCATGGCTAATAACACCATACGATGTAAAAGGCACTAGCTCATAGAGGTAAGGTTATGTTTTCATGAATTATACCTACAATAAAATTACAGACATTAAATACTCAAAAGCAACTACACTTTGTTGTACAAACCGATGCCCAAAGCAACTTCACAAGTTTTAGTTTTCATATATTCTACTCTAAATATCAAACTATTTCACTGGAAAACAATGTTAAATAACACTTAAGTATTATATATTAAAAACTTTTTGTTAAATAACAACCGAAGGGAGGCTTTGTAAGAGGCATAAACTAACAAAATGCTCCAAAAATCTTCCGTTATTCAAAATAGGCTAACACGCAGGCTGAGATCTCCTAAAAAATCAGCAAACAATAAAAAAAGTAATCACCAAATAGCGTCATTAGACCAGCTTTGCAAGAGAGAGAGAAAGAGACCACCAACTAAATCAAATATATGGGTTGGGTCTCAAGTTTTGACGCAAGTCCTTATGACCTGGTCATGATCTGAAAGATCCTCATAGAATTCAAAGAAAGTACTAAAATTGGAAAAAAGGGAGGAAATGGAGAGCCAGAAGTCTAAACAAGTACAAAGCCTTTAGGAATAAAGAGTGTATCTTCATGGCTGAAAATTTGGTTCAGTTTGCTAAGGAAAGGCATTCGGCTCTACGTGTATCCCTTTGGCGACCAGGGAGAGACCTTGCCTTGTGGTAACGTTACAATGCTATTCTAAGGCCAAGTATGGTGAGGGCTCTTTCATTCAATTGGAGTGAACAGCTAGAAGGTTTTGGTGAAATGTTATAGCATTAAATTTCAGGTTCCATGTACGGGCGTTCCACAATCCTACACCGGAGAGACAGGAAGTGTTACCTAGACGTGCCTTTCAAAAAAAAAGTGTTACCTAGACGCTTGGTTCTCGCAGGATATCAAGAAGTTAAACCAAACCACAAATGTTGCAAGTCCATCATTCCGAAAAAGATTGTTGGATGAAATGAAACATGCACCCCAAGTTCGAGAAAATGTAGTCTCAATGTTGCTGTGTAAGGATCAAATACTGACGTGTCGAGGATATGCGGTGGTTTCAAGGATACCTACACTAAATGATTAAACACGGCATATGCTCTTAAACTACAAAAATATGTTCAACTATTATCCTAGATTCTAAGTGCCAAACACCTCACAACGAAGAAACTCAAAAATTTCTACAAAAACCAGTAAAAAACCAACATGTCAAACAAAAGTCATCAACCTTCATGATTCATTCAAAAACATCAACAACGTCAAAGGTCATAGTCTTCACCACAACTCATAATGTAGAATTCGTCTATCTCCAGTAGTCCAGTTTCTCCCCTTTGGAGTCAGGGAAAGACAAATAATAATTATGAACAAAAATAAAAACTATGTTTGAAGGAAAAGTAAAACGAGTAAATTTAATGCCCAAAAAAAATTATTATCAGATGTGTAGACAAAATGTGAAGAAATGGGATTCAAAACAACTAAAGAGAATTATCAAATTCTGTGAAATTGTTCAGACTCTCAATACAATACTCTATTAGGACTCTACAAGTGTACATGGGTATGTCCTATACCATGTAGGAAACCCATTTTTGTTTTCCTCGTCTCGAGGAAATTGTTCAGTTCGCCTAACGCTCACTCAGTCAACTCGCTGATGCAACAGATCATTACAATTTGCAAGGTACCTCAAGCCCACACATGCAAGGAATACACATTAGCATATGCAACACAACTTTTCATGTCTTGCACACCTTGTACCTATCAATATGATTACATACAACGTGCCGAAAGTCCACCACATATCTGACATGGAATGAAGCACCCAAAGAACACCACATTCAGTTGTTTAAGTACCACATGCAATGAAGACATACCCAAGAATGATTCATTAAGAAGCTCTAATTAATCCTCTCAGAATGCATGAAGCCAAATCTCAAAAACATGATGCCTCCAGCAATATAGATTTTAAGGCAGTCCACACTGTCACCACCATAATAGATGATTCCAACAGTTCTTTTGTTATCAAACAACCATATTCGAAGCATGTACAGATCGATTATGAAAGAACTCACATAATTGAGTCTACATGACCCCTCTCTCACTCTCGCTCTTTCGGGATATAAACTACAAATGTAAGGTACTTGAGGAAATTTATGTACTAACATAACAAAGATGACGAGGTATAAATAATCTTCATACCCCTAGCCGGTAAGAACCAAAGGTGAAAATCTTAGCATTTGCCTCCTGTACCAGCTGTTCATTTAGACCCTTTGCGCGACTTATGCTTTTTACCCATATCTTCACAATCTGTTCAAATTCACAACATGCAAAACAGAAATCAAACACCACGGTCCAGAGATTGCAAAACACTGCAAAAACACCAGCTTATAAAAGAAAATTAACCTGATCTAACCGGCCAAGAACCTCTTCCCTACTAACTGCTTCCTCCTGGCTCTCATACAATCCTACATCCGCCAAATACTAGATACCCAAACTGCCAATTTAGTATCTTCTCAACTAGCATCGGTAAGAGAACAATAGTTCGAATAGAAAGTAAAAATGAACCTTTTCAAGTTTGTGGTTCTTGGTTACATCATCTTCTGTGGGTCCACTCCAAGAGATTGGTTCTGTGATCCCTAACCGCTGCCCACTGTTCAGTCCAGGGCTTGCCATTTGTTTTATTATTGTAATAAGTAATTCTAACAATTTTGGGTCTAATTATGAACACTTTTTACCGAGCTTTCACGCAGAAAACCAGGAATCGATGTCATATAAGAAAGGAAAAGAACGAAATCATAGTTAATTGCACAGTAACTGGCCAAAAAGCCCACTCATATTGAGCCAAAAGCTACAAATAAATTGAAGAGCAGAAGAGGGTGGGGAAGGGGGAGGGGGAGGGGAAATAAAATCCCTAGAATTCAAACTTGTATATTACGATCAGATAACTGGATACAACACAATATCACTGGATAACTGTAGTTCGAGTATGGGGAACAGAAAGTATCCCTAGACACTGAACAATGACAAATCAATATTAGATAAATAACCATTTAAACCCCAATTCAGCTATTCTCTGACTTTCTTCGGACATAGTCACCGGTGGACCATCCAACACGCATAAAGGATGAAACCCTGTAATTCAAAAGCCCATAGTAGAAGATAAAGAGCAGCCTATACAGATTAGCTTTTGCGGGGTGGGGGTTGTGCGTTTGCGTTAGAGAGACAAGGGCTTGGTTTTGGTTCTTCGGAGAGATGGCGACGGAATATTGTTTAGCGATACGATTACTTGGTGGACGTTTCTCATGTATATAGGGGTCGAGCGTCGTCGCCGGTGGGAATTAAGAAAAAAAACATTCGCAAATTCAGTCGCAGTTACTGTATGGAAGCACGAAAGCAAATCCAAATGCAATTATTCCATTAATTTAAGCGTTAATTACATTTTACTCCATCTAACTATGATCATTTTTCACATTATCCCTTATTTATTTTTTGTCTACAAATTTACCCCCTCTAATTATAGAAAGATGGCATAATATTATTTCGTTAGTTTTTCGTTCAGTATATAACGGTAAAGGTCATGTATTGTGCACATGTGTCCTTAAAAATATTTATTATGACTAAAATATCCTACACATACACACATATAAAACATTATACATAATATATAATTTATGAATTAAATTAGTTAATATTTATTTTATTTTATTTGTGTTGTTTACGTGTTAAATTTATAATATTTTGATATAAATTCATAGCACTAAACTAAATTTTGATTCATTTATTTATTCATGTACCCATTTTTAAGCTTCTCGATATGTTTTATTTTTCAGTAAACAAACTTCTTTGTATTTCACTTACAATGCAAATTACATAAAATAAAAATTAATATTAACTAGTTTAATCTATATATTATAAATTATGTATTATGTTGTGTGTATATGTATATGAAATGTATTTCAGTCACAATAAATATTTGTAAGGGCACATGTGCTCAGCATATGACCTTTTACCGTTAAATATTTGACGAAAAAACTAATGGCACAGTATTATGTCATCTTAGTATTGTGCATATTCGAATGTTCAAAGTGATACTGACACTCCAGGGATTAAATAGAGTGCAAATGGAAGGAGCGCCGAAGACCCTATTAGGAATTAATTCTCGAGACTTAGTGATGAATGCGCATTGTTTATATAAAAAATAAATAAATAAAACCTTACAAGGTGGAACTAGGGTTCATACCTTTGATATCGACAATCTTCACAGTTTGATTCGACCGAAGTATGAGCACGATTGGAATGATCTTGCTCGACTAACCTCGTGATCTTCTACTATAACCCTGTTGCACCTTGATCATGAACTGAGTGTGAGCTCAAATCTCCTTATCTTAACAAAATCTCTCTCAATATTTCGAGTATAATGTGTGTTCTGAACTAGAAAACATAGCGGTGCATTTGTAGGCAACGATATGGACCCTATGGAGAAATATTGGTCGGACTTTCTATATAATTTAGAATCCTAATCTAGCCCAGATTAACTCCGAATTATATAAATTACAATTCATATTACTACAGAATTACAATTATAGTCCCTTCTCATATCTTAAAATTATTATTAGAGCTCTATGTTATTAAATATTCATTTATCTCTCCGCGTTAAGATTACAAATATCCGTTGATTAAAATAAATTACTGACAATTTATTTAATCAACATCCATAACATTCCTTGAGACTTTCTATTTAACTTATTCATTATGTCAGATGCTAATGTCCACTTGTAGGGTTGGCATAATCGAACTTATAAGTTTCTTTAAGAGGATATCATCAATCCTTATACTAGGACGTATATTACATTAATAATTCACAATTATCATACATTTTAATATTATAACCCAACTTATCGAGACTATTTGCCCAGAAGCCTCACTTTATAAATGAATCAAAGTCAATAACATTAAATGTATATACATCTATTAATTTTCTTTGGATTAAGAGCACAAGCATTCATAATAACTATGAGGTGCGAATTGTATTATATAGTCAGTATAAATATAATCACCTCAAAGTGATCATGTTCAATATGCACAAAATCTACGAACACAGTGAGTCTAAACTATATCATGTTCCATAATCAAGATAGAATTACTGAAATACTATTTTACAATCCTACTGGTGATTGACTTATATTCTACAAGGTTCGGTAATCTAATCCTCTTTGTGTAAGTTGAACTCTACACAACATATTTGTAGAGACCCGAAAAATCTTTCGTTTTTAATATTAATGTTCAAAAAATGATTGGGCATTATATTTATGCATAATTATGTGATTTGGGACTTATGTGTAATGGAAGGATAGTCATAGGACTTGAAGTTAACATGTTTACAATGTGGATGGGATAAGTGTATAGGAGTTTGTTTATGTTTATATGAGATGTATGTTTTTCCCAAAACATACACCGTATATCTCTGTCTCTCTCTCTCTACATGTGATCTCTCTCTCTCTCTCAAACCCTCCACCAAGATTTCTTGTTCTAAATTTCGATTCCTTCAAGAACCTTTTGTAACCCGTTGATCTTTGAAGTTATTTGGTGTGTGATTGCTTTGAGAAGCATCGTTTCAAGAGTTTTCAACGTTTGGATCTAGGACTTGCTTTTGTAGCTTAGATCTTGCACTTCGAAAGTTGAGGTAGGAATTTCTCACCTTCTTTGAGTGGTTATGACTTATTGTGAATCACATTTCATGCTTTGATCATCATTTGGAAAGTTAGATTTCAAGTTCCAAATCTGCAGATGTCCTTTGTTCTGCTGTTTTTCCCATCTCATCCTAATGGCTCATGTATGCCTGTCCAGACAGCCCTATTTGTTGTATTTATGGTATTTTGAAATTCTGCACCTCATCTAGATGGCTCATCTATGCCTGTCCGGACAGCCCTATTTGCAGCATCTCTTTTACAATGAAATTTCACACCTTATCCAGATAACCTATCTATGCCCGTCCAGACAGCCTGGAAAGTTTGATGAGATTTCTTCTATATTTTAATTCTTCGGCTTTCAACATGATTATATGATCAAATAAACTTATTAGAACAATAAAATGGATGGATATCGAATCTAAATACTTAATGAAAGTTGACACATGATTAATACGCGAACGTTACTAGTTTCCTTCGGGAGTAAGCAAAGGGGCAATACAACATTACTAACTTCCATCGGGAGTATGGTAGGAGATGATACTACATTACTAGCTTCCATCAAGAGTGTGCTAGGAGATGATCTAGTTACTAGATTCCTCCGGGAGTGTGCTAGGAGATGAGCTCACTTTACTAGCGTCCTTCGGGAGATGTGCTAGGAGAAATGAATGAACACGCGATTTCGACATAATATGAGATAATGAGTGCCAGAATGAGATGATAGCTTACTTAGATAATGAGTTGGATTTATCTCATCGATAAATATGTTATTCTTAAATATATATACATTAGATTTATGGAATGTCTGTTTGCCCTCAATACTCATGTCTTATGCTATCTCATTCATATTTTTCGATATTATATAGATTTTCTTACTGAACTTTGTAACTCAACCCTTCCTTCTTTTCAGAAAATGATCCAAAGCATTAGCATGGATTGCTTGACATGCATGAAGTGATGCATTTATTTTGGGAGCTCATACGAAAATGTTATTTTGCATCTTTATAAAACATTATTTTGGAAAGATGTGTTGTAACTTCTATTGTCTCTTCTTTTGATCCGAAAGAAAAATGTTTAAATTTCGTTTATGATCTTGATGTATATTATGTAGGGTATTGCTCTTTTTGTGTAACCTTCAAATTTTGAACTTATCAATGTACCATGAATGAATGTTTTGAATTTATTTATCAGGTTTGTGAGATTTTTATTAATAATTCGTATTATTCTATTTTATCTAAAATTGAGGGCGTGACAACATTATCTACTATGGAGAATAAGAGACACAATTGCACAATATGATATGATATAATACAAATATTGCCCATAAAAATTGTCATCAAGAACAAGAATAACTGATTTATAAATAATCCAAACAAACACTAATCGATTATATAAAGTCATGCCATACATCTTATTCTCATTCCCTCCACATAACTATCAAAAGTTTTGTTGGTAGACTCTTTGTAAAAGGGCCTGCCAAGTTGTTCGCTGATGTAATCTTGGTCACTAGTATATCACCCCTCTGAATGAATTCTCGTATAAGATGATACTTACGCTGGATGTGATTTCTCTTCTTATGAATCCTTGGTTCCATTGAGTTAACAACTGCTCCACTATTGTCATAATAAAATGTATTAGTTAATTGTACTGAATGGACTACATCTGAATCCATTAAGAAGTTTCTACGCCAAATTGCCTCCTTAACTGTCTCAGATGCTGCCACATGTTTAACCTCTATGGTAGAATCAGTAATACATGATTGCTTGATACTCTTCCAACTAATGGCTTCACCTCCTAGTGTAAACACATATCTTGAGGTAGACTTTCTGAAATTCTTATTTGACAAAAAGTCTGAGTCTACATGCACATAAGGCATTAGATTGTCTAACTGGTAAACCAATATATAATTTTTAGTCATTTTCAGGTACTTCAGAATACATTTTACCACAATCCAGTGTTCTTATTCAAGATTAGATTGAAATCTGTTAACTATGCTTATAGCAAAACAAATATCAAGTCTTGTACATAGCATAATATACATAAGACTTTCTACAACAGAAGTATAAGAAACTGCTCTCATCTTATCTTATCTTCAAGTGTCTTAGGACATTGATCTTTGGATAGATAGATTCCATGTCTGAAAGGAAAAAATCCTTTCTTGGAATCTTGCATACCAAAACGAGCAAGAATCTTGTCGATATGTGATAATCCCAACACCCTTTACTTGTGGTCTCGTATAGTTTTGATTCCAAGGATGTGACCGGCTTCTTCTAAGTCCTTTATATTGAATTGGTTGGATAACCACATCTTCACTGAAAATAACACTCACATGATCTTCGATAAGCAAGATATCATCTAATATAGTACCAAGAACACCACTACTTTTCTATTGCATCTCTTGAACACACACAATTCATCCAGACATTAATCAAAATCAAAAGATTTGATTGCCTGATAAAAATAACTAATCCAAGACCTTGATACTTGCGTAAGTCCATAAATAAACTTCTTAAAATTGCACACCATGTGCTCTTTGCTATTTGTTATGAATCCAACTAGTTGCAACATATAGATGCATTCATCCAGATTGCTACTAAAAAATGTAGTCTTGACATCCATTTGTCAAATCTCATAACCGAAATGAGCCGCAATGGATAAGAGAATCCCAATGAACTTTAGCATGGCTACCTGTGAAAAAAATTTCTCATAGTCGATCTCTTCTTTTTAAATAAAATCTTTCTCTACAAGCTAGCTTCAAAAGTTTCTACCTTCATGTCCACTCCTCTCTTTTTTATTGTAGATACACTTGCATCTAACGAGTTTCATCCTTTGGTTCTACAAGATCTCACACTTTATTAGAGTACATAAACTCTATGTCTGAATTCATAGCCTTTCGTCAAAATTTCATATTTGTGTCTTTCATTGCTTCATTATAGTTGCAAAGTTCGGCATCTAGTCCCTCAGGGATTTTATCAAATGATTCTGCTAAAAACATATACCGATTGGGTTGAATAATTACCCTCCCACTACGACTAGATATCGTTGTGTCAACTGTTGTTTCTTGTAGTATTTCCTCTTGCACTAATGATCCTGAAAAAGTTTGCGTTGGTCTCTCTACTCTCAATTCCTCTAGAAAATTTTTACTTCTAGGCTTGTGATCCATAAAATAGTCCTCTTCTATGTATCGGGCATTGATACTAATAATGACCTTTTGATCCTTAAGACTATAAAATAAGACACCCTTCATTCCTCTAGAATACCCTACAAATAAGTAAATTTCTGTCATTGATTCCAACATATCTGCATTTTCTTTCAACACATGTACTGGACTACACCAAATTCAAATATACCGCAAGCTAGGTTTGTGTCCAGTCCATAGTTCTATGGGAGTAAAAGGTACTGACTTAGATATTACCAAATTAAGAATATATACCGCTGTTTCTAATGTATGTTCCCAAAACAAAATTGGTAAATCTTAATAACTTATCATAGATCTTACTATATTCACAAGAGTCCTATTCCTTTTTTCTGTTACACCATTTTGCTGTGGCATACCAGGTGCAGACAACCGAGATGTAATCCCTTTATCAGATAAGTAGTCCCTAAACTCTCACAAGAAGTATTCGCTACCGTGATCAGATCGTAGTGTCTTGATACATTTTTTAAGACGCTTCTCTATTTTTGCCCTATACTCTTTAAATTTCTCAAAGGTTTCAGATTTACGACGTACCCATACCTTAAATAATCATCAATAAAACTAATGAAATATTCAAAAGTAACCTCTTACTTGGACGTTCATAGGTCCACACAAATCAGAGTGAACCAATTCCAACAACTCTTCGACTTTATACATTTTGACCGAGAGGGCTCTTTTGTTATTTTACTTTCTAAACAGGATTCACAGACTGAAAGTTCCTTTACTTCCAATGAACCTAATGGTCCATTTTTAATCAATCTAAAAATCATTTTTAGATTAATATGACCTAGGTGTAAGTGACAAAGATACGTTTGGTTCAATTTAGAAGGTGTCTTTTTCTTACACGATACACTATTTGTGTTATTTAATTCATTTAGTTGCAATGTGAGAGAGATATGATTACCAATATAAAGATCATCCACCAATAAACTAGAACAAATAAAACATTTATTAAAATTAATAGCTACAAAGTTATTGAAATTAACCAAATGACTATTTTTAACCAATTGAGAAACTGAAATCAAATTTCTCCTAATAGTAAGAACATAAAGACAATATTTCAATATTAAAATTCTATTGCTACCAAAATTAAGGTATAAATATCTCCCAATACAACTACTATTAATTTCGTAGCGTTGCCCATATGTATGTAAACCTCCCCGTTGTTGAGCTGCTTGGTTTTTTGAAATTCCCACAACGAATTGCAAATATGATTAGTGGCTTCTATATTTACACACCAAAAATTGGTAGATAACACTGCTAAACATATTTTCAAATATTAGTGAATAGATTTTACCTGAATTGTTCAATTTGTTGAGATGGACTGGACATTACTTCTTCTGATGTCCTGACTGCTTGCAATGTAAATACTTGCATTTAGATTTTTTCACTCTGCCTTAAGGTCCATTACTCACTTGAGGAATTGTAACTTGCTTTTGAACCTTTTTCTATTTCTTCTTGCCTTTCTACTTAGGAGCAAAACTTTCTCAAGCACAAACATATTTCTTAACTTCTTTATTAAGCCCTCCGCTGCTTGGAACTCTTTAAGAAGTTCTGTCAAAGTGTAAGAATAGTTGTTCATATTATAATTCATGTGAAAATTCTTAAAATTGTTCGGTAGTTAATTGAGTATGATATCGATCTGGGTTTTCCCATCAATTTCAACTCCAATGATCTCTAGTTCATTTAGATGACTTGTCATCTTTATAACATGATCTTTTACTTGGGCCTCCTTAGCCATTTTTGTGTTAAGTAAGTTACTCATAGCAACCTGTCTTACCGCACGATTCTGATTCTCAAATATTTCTTTCAGGCTCATCATTATGTCATAGGTAATGGGCATAGACTGATGCTAATGTTGTAAAACATTTGACATAGATGCCAAAATATAACATTGCGTCATCTCATCAGGCTTAACCCACTTCCTATAAGGCCGGGCTCCTTCATCGGTTGCCCCAACATCAGATTTCTCTAGGCAAACCTCATTGAGCACGTATTTGTACTCTTCAAAAGTCAACATTTTGCTCAAATTTTTTTCTAATCAAATATAATTTGGTCCAGTGAGTTTGTTTTCTTTGAGAATAACAGTAAGTGGATTGAAAGATGTCATTCTTGAATCTGAGAATCACATAATAACAATTATGAAAGGCAAAATAAAACTTTTGAATCTCATTTAAATATTGGTTCATCTACCAATCTTTAAAGCAAAACATCGACAATCCATCACATCATGAAAAGTATGCATTTAATTAGAAAGTCCACTATTTTTCATCATTTGTGCAGATAGACCTATTTTTTTAAATTTTACTATTTAGGCAAAAAATGGTGTCAAGAAAAAATAAATAGCTGACTTAACTTTTGTCCTACAAATAATAACAGTGACTCAGATGGAGATAATGCTATTATTTATACCTACGTGTACATCGTCATCTCACACTAAATTAATTGTTCCATAATAAATCATTTCAGATGGAGATATGATTCACACAATAATTAACTTAGAGCTATCCCAATGAAGCTTGTACCGATGATTCTACAATTAATTTTATCCGATGTGGAGGAAGATTCAAAACCAACATACATAACTAATTATGTCATCTACAAACTAGTGATGGAGACCATAAAATTTGTACATGACGAACTCCTCTCCCGCTTAATTATTTAAAATGAATTTTTCATAAGGGTTATAAAAACTATATATATAATTTATCTAGGTATATGTCAATATTACATGTTGTCCAAGATCATAATTAAACATGGAAGCCGTCGGCGGGGTCTATGCCTCTGAATAGGCATTCACAAGGTTATATCAATAAAAGAAGACACTACAACAAAAATCACATATGGCGACAAAAGTAGAAGACGAAATTTAATTTTGTTAGCAAATGGGTATGTATGGCGACAAAAAAATAAATTTGTCGCCATTTTTAACACAATTGCGAGGAAAATAATTCCGTCGCCAAATATGTACATTTGGCGAGGAAAATAATATTTCCTCGCCAAATGGGTACTTTTGGCTACGAAACTTTTCCTCGCCAAAATTACCATTTTTGGCGAGGAAAGGTTTCGTCGCTGTAATTTTGGCGAGGAAAAGTTTCATCGCCAAAAGTACCTATTTGGCAAGGAAAAATATGTTATTTTCCTCGCCAAATAGGTACTTTTAGCGACGAAACTTTTCCTCGCAAAAAGTACCTATTTGGCGAGGAAAAATATGTATGTTTCCTCGCCAAATAGGTAGTTTTGGTGAGAAATTTTTTTCTCGCCAATAGGTTATTTGGCGAGGAAAAGTTTCCTCACCAAAATTACCATACTTTGGCGATGAAAATTTTCCTCACCAAAAGTACCTATTTGTTAAGAAAAATAACATATTTTTCTCGCCAATAATTAAACTTTAAGTTTGAATATGTATTTATAAGTTATTATGTTAATAACGTAATTTATTTAGCACGAAAATTAAATAAAACTCTATAATTATTGGGGTACAAATGTAATTTCAAAAAAACTCTATAAAACTCTGCAATTTATTATGTTAATAACGTAATAGTTTTATCTTAGTTTTGAAATTACATTTGTACCCTAATAATTATATAGTTTTATTTAATTTTCCTATTAAATAAATTACGTTATTAACATAATAACTTATAAATAGGTATTCAAGCTTAAAGTTTGATTATTGGTGAGAAAAATAACATATTTTTTCTCGCTAAATTGGTACTTTTGGTAAGAAAATTTTTATTTCGTCGCGAAGAGTTTTTTGCGTGAAAGTATAGGCGACAAAAATTTGTGACGAAAAATTTCGTCGCCTAATGGATTGGCGACGAAAAATGTAGTTTTTGCGACAAAATTGTTTCGTTATTATAAATCAATTTTGTTGTAGTGAGACGTTGTGAATAAATTGAAATCTCTACATCAAACCCTAAGCCTCCATATAATTGGAGTTCATATCTTCAAGATTTTTCTGGTGTGATCTCGGCAACCTTCACAATTTGATCCAATCAAAATATGAGTACGACTGGAATAATTTTGCTTGATTGACCTCATGATCTTCTACCATAATCCTATTACATCTTAATCACGAAGTAAGTGTGGGCTCAAAAATATGATCTACTCGCTTTCACAAAATTTTTCTCAATATTTCGAATATTAAGTTGTGTTTTAACATAGAAGACATAGCGATGCATTTATAGGTAATGGTAGGGACCTCAAGGAGAAGCATGAGATGGACTTCTTATATAATTTAGAATCCCAATCTAGTTTGATTAATTCTAAATTATATAAATTACAATTCATATCACTACATTATTATAATTGCATCCCTTCCCATATTTCAAAATTATATTTCGAGTTTCATGTTATTAAATGTTCATTTATCTCTCTACATTAAAATTAATGACATCCGTTGATTAAAATAAATTACTGATAATTTATTTAATCAACATCGATAACGTTCATTGAGACTTTTCACTTAACTTATTCGTTATGTTAGATACTAATATCCATATGCTGGGTTTGGCATAATTGAAACTTATAAGTTTTCTCAAGATGATATCATCAATCACTATACTGGGACATGGATTAAATTAATAATTAACAGTTATCATACACTTAATATTGTGACCTAACATATCGAGACTATTTGCCTACAAGAACTCACTTTATAATGAATCAAAGTCAACAACATTAAATATACACATCCATTAATTATCTTTGAGTTAAGATCACAAGCATTCATAATAACCATAAGATGCAAATCGTATTATATAGTCAGTATAAATACAACTACTTCAAAGTGATTTTGTTCAATACACACAAAGTGTACTAACACAGTGAGTTGAAACTATTTAATTTTCTATAGTCAAGAGCAAACTACTAAAATACTGTGTTACAGTCCTAGTGGTGGTGCTTTCAATTCCACTTAAGACTGTGAACCAAAGACTTATATTCTATAAATTTCGATAATCTGATCATCTGTGTATAAGTTAAACGCTACACCAAATTATTTACTATGTGAAATAAGAGACACCCATGCACAGTATGATATCATATGATGTAAATATTATCCATAAAAATTCTCATCAAGAAAAGGAATAATTGATTAACAAATAATCCAAATAAACACTAACCCATCACATAAATTCATGACTTTTAGTATAAAAATCCTAACAGAACCAAGGACAATGTGAAGTCTGGAGAAGAGAAAATTGGAGTTTGAAAGCTGCAACATGGTGACTGGAAGGATCCAGTTTGGACAATCCTGACTAGTCACACTTGGGGAGAAAAAAAGCCAATGGCTAAACTTGATTTGTTAGGAGAACCAACTAGGATCAAGGAAAGGAGGAGATGGCCAATCCAGTCACGCGTGTGAACAATGCCAGAATTGAAGAACCTTACTGAATGGTCAATAGATCTAGTCCGGTTGTTGAAGTTAAACATTCCAGTAACCGGATTTGACCGGTTAGGGCCACTATCTGACCACTTAGGATTGTGCGAGAATTTTACAATTATTTTATTGTATTTTTATTTCCTATTAGTTAGTTTCATGTTCTTTCTAGGATTTGTTTCTAAAATCTCTTAGGTTACTCCTTATTTAAGACCCATTGAGGCTTGGATTTTGGTATCAAGCTTTTCTTCGCATTAGTTTTTCTTCTCATTTTAATTACAGAGGTTAGTTTCAGCATTTCTTATTTCTAGTTTTCAAGAATCGAACCTTTGTTCTTAGTTCAAGTTCTTATTTTTATTGCTCTGATAAGATCTGTTTGCTTTATGTTTAAACTTCATTATTGGTAAGATGTTTGATGTTATTTTTCTTGTTCTATTCGTTAATATGCTAAGCTGAAATCTTTTAGGCGAGATCCTCGGTTGAAATTTGTTCGATGAACTAGGCTTTTAATATCTCCTCTAAATGTTTTCACTGTTTGCTACGAATTAATTTGAATTCTTATTTTCAAACCAAATGAGGAGCGGTATACCCTTGATTAGATGTCGCTGTTAATTTGGTACATCTAAAATTTTAGTCCATGTTTTCTTGAGTTTTGACCTATTATTCTTGAATGAAAATTAATGTGATCAAATTTAGATTATTTTTCATTGCAAGATTTTTCGATCATGATTCTCTGGCCTAAAATTTTGACTGAGTTATAAAAGAGGAGATATTGACTATCGAAGTCTCGGTTGAACGAATTCCGAAGATCTAACCTATTTTCTTTATTTAATTACATTATTTCGTATTTCACTGCTTTAGATTTTAAACTTTTTCCTAGAAGTGAGATTAGCGTTCGAAACGCTAAAGTTGTAAACTTTTGTAGATCCTTAGTTACTGTTCCTCGTTGATCGATACTCTGAACTTCTTCCTATACTGGTTTTCACACTCTTAAGGAGGAGTTTAGTTTTATAAATAAACATTGATTGATTAGGCAAATTAACGACATCTTTTTGTTGATCAATCATATTTTTAGTGTTGTTGCCAAGGAACAGTTAAGGCAAGATACGTGAACTTACAGTTGTTTAAATTTTTGTTTGTCACGCCCTCGATTTTAAATAAGATAAATATTCACATTTTAAATAAAACTGTCAATTATACAGAAAAATACTCCCAAATCATCATTTTTCAAAAGGTATGAAGTCCATAAGTTTCAAATGTTACAACCCAAAAAGAGGCACCTCGACCCGATGATCAAAATAACATCTTAAAGTGTTACAAATGATTTGAGTATGAGTACATAATTTCCACAAAAGAGAAGTTAATATACATCTTTCAAAAATAAGTCTAAAGATGATGTATAACTCAATTCTTGACATTTCCTTCAAATCATGCATCGTTATGCATCCATGCAAGTCCAACTCATGTCTCGGAAGCAGTACCTGAAAGAATGAAAGGGTGAGCAAACAAAACCCAGTAGAGACGTCTATACCAATAATATATGAGTATGCAATGATTTGGCATGCTTCATGAACAACTCACAATAACACGTACGACAAATAATCCGTAAGTCACCAAAGTATGATTGCAACATTGTGAATATAAAACGGTAAGTCAACAAGGCTAGTCAATCCATGGTTCTCATATCAATTCAATTATCACATTCCAACTAGCACCTCGCCCTTCGGTGACTAGACAATAGTGAAATATATTAATACATCTCCCGTTGGAGGCTAGACGTCGTATAACCGGCACATCTCCCGTCGGAGAACCAAACATCGTATAACCGGCATAGCTCCCATCGGAGAGCCAAACGTCGCATAACCGGCACATCTCCTGTCGAAGAGCCAAATGTCGTATAACCGGCACATCTCCCGTCGGAGAGCCAAATATCGTAGAACCGGCACATCTCCCGTTAGAGAGCCAAACGTCATTTCGTATCAATGCAAGGCAACCACCACGATATAATAATTCCCAAGTCAGAACCGACAAGCCAAAGAAATAATGTATAAATGCATAATCGTCAAATGGAATCCCGAAATCACGTATTCATCATCTACGTATGACCGAGAATAAGTGCAAATATTACCCTTAGAAGCCAATAATTCAATTATTTAATGAAAATTATCGATAAGAATTCAGCACGGAATTACCGATAATTCAGACTCTATTACCGGTAATAGCACGCTATTACCGGTAATACTGACACTATTACCAGTAGTACTGAACACTGCCTAAAAATGAACACTGTATTATCGGTAATACAGACCCTATTACCGGTAGTAAACTGCACTGCCCAAAAACGCCCAAAATGAAGAAACACTGTATTACTGGTAATACAGACCCTATTACCGGTAGTAAACTGCACTGTCCAAAAAAAACGCGATTTCTGCAGAATTTTTCAAATTTCAAAAATCAAGTTCTAAACCAACACCCAACCTCATAGATCACCAAAAACAAGTCATATACACATAATAGAGGTAAGATATCCCTACCTTGAGTGTCGGATCAAAAGATTTGAGCTCCAAAAGCAAACCCTAACCTCCAATGGTGAATGAACTTGAGATGAACTCTCTCCAACCAAAATGAGCACGATCAACCACCAAATACTGACCAATAGTAAGGGAAATCTGAAAGATCTTGAGGGATTCTTGGTGTTTTAGCAAGATTTGAGAGATGGGGTTTGAAAGAACTCACACCCCCACCTCCATGGAAGTACACGGGAAAAAGAGAGGGAAGAAGAGAGAGAAAAGTCTGGGATTTTTTTCAAAAATCTGATGTGGGGCTATTTAAAGGCCCAATTGCACTTTCACCCTCCAAATATACTACATGCTACCCATCAAACCCCCATTCAACATACACCACACATAAACCCCAACTCATTATATATGTAAAATTTTGATAAACCACCATTGAAATCAAATTCCGGAAAATCATTTATTTTTTTATTTTTTTATTTTTTTATTATTTTTTATTTTAAAAAAATTCCAGGTTCTCACATTGTTTTTCTATTCATATACCCTTGTTGAGGAGAGAAATTTAGTGTATGAGTATTCACACTCTTGATCACATCAATTGTCTCGTTCGAACTAAAACCTCCCTAACAATGTAATGGCTCATAATGAAGGGACCAATGGTGTTGCACCACCAAAACCATCACGGTCTATGCGGTATTATTTACACCTAACACATACAACCAAACATGAACCAACGATCACTCTTGTGGGCACCTATATATTCTGTTGGCGGTGGACTATGTGTCCAAGTGGATTGAGTTCATCCCTACACGAAACAAAGATTACTCTTTTGTCGTCCCCTCTTAAAGGATAATATCTTCTCGTGGTTTTGGATGCCTAAAGTGCTTATCAATGATCGAGACAAACACTTCTATAATAGACCCATGGGGACTTTAATGAAAAAATATATGGTCAATCACAAAGTGTCTACTGCTTACCCACCCACAGACTAATGGCCAAGTAGAATTGTCAAATCATGAAATCAAGCACATACTTGAGAAAATGGTGAATTCGACTGTCAAAGATTAGTTTATTTGACTGACCGATGCATTGTGGGCTTACCATACCGCTTATAAAACTGTGTGGGCATGTCCCTGTATCGTTTAATATATGGCAAAATTTGCCACTTACTGACAGAGATGGAGCAGAAGGCTTATTGAGCAATTAAACAATTGAACTTTTAGATGCCCCAGGCGAGTGTCGACCGGAAGCTCAACTTGACGAGCTTGAAGAAACGAAGGGATGGGTAGGATAATGCACACATCTATAAATCTAAGGTCAAATCCTTCCATGATAAAAAATATTATGCACAAGACCATCGTCTTGGGACAAAAAGTGTTACTTTATAATTCTTCACTCCATCTATTTACGAGAAAGTTGATCAAATCCCGATGGGTTGGTCCCTATTTGGTTAAAATCATCTTTTCTCATGGCGTGGTTAAGATTAAAACCCAAGAAATGAGATTGCTTCAAGGTGAATGACCAACGCCTAAAATCTTTTCTTGAAAGTTATGAACCTGAGGAATCCGTTGAGGATTTGGTTAACCATGTGTATTTGGATCAGTGAGTTTTAATGAAGTATAGGAGATTATAAATCTATGGAGTTTGAGATACCTTTAGTGTTCGTCGTGCTTGAATAACATTTGAAGGTCTGGTATAGCAACCTATTCAAAGCTATGTATATAGTACCTAGGAGGTTAGGTCTAACGATAGACGCGTAGTTAGCAGCAAGAATTCTGTCCGCACCATGTGACTTTAATGTCCAACTTTGGAGATTGCTTCATAAACATAATGGTGGTAAGGAATTTGGTAGTTCCAAATGGGGTAGCAGCATATTAGATGATGACAATTCTCAAGATATTAATGAATCCTATGCATATTGTCCTTCCAAGAAATAGGAAAACGCAGTCTTTGATTATGAGAAAAATAGTACTTATGCCTTTCATGTGAAAAAAGTTATGAAATTTTTTATTATTTTTCTATTTTATATATATATATATATATATATATATATATATATATATATATATATATATATATAGACTCAATAACCCAAGCCAATTTGAACCAATTTCCTACCGATTGATATGGCCCTTGGATCATCTCTAATCCAAGGGTGGAGATTAAAGATCAAAATAAACCTATAAGTCAGCACTCTCTCTCTCTCTCTCTCTCTCTCTCTCTCTCTCTCTCTCTCTCTCCTGTTTCCCACCCTTGCCCTAGCTCTCTCTCACTCTCTCCTGTTTCCCACCCCCACCCACCCCGTAGCTTTCTCTCTCCCCCTCCTGTTGTCGCCAGCCCTCGCCCTCTCCTTCTGCCGCAAGCCCCATCCCCATCCTTACGCCGCCGCCCGCCATCGCCCTCCGTAGATCGCCCGTCACCTTCCGCTGCCCTCCTTCCACCATCAGCCCCACCTTCGCCTGTCGCCGTCCACCGTAGGTTATATTTGTAAGTTTGAGTTTTAAGTTTTGTGTCTCAATTTCATGGCCCAAATTTGCGAGTCCCCCCCCCCCCATGCGCATGCACACACACTAAAAGGGCCGTGTCGATTGATCTAGGTCTCTTTCATTTTCACAGGTAGTGTTAGATTCAGTGTAATTCTTTCACCTCTCTTCCTTTCCTGCAATTTCTGCATTGAAATCAATGAGTTTGTCACTTTTGATGGGTGTTTGTAGTAGCTGAATTTGTAATAGAAGCCCGATTATTTAGAAGCAGAAGCCAAAATAAAAAATAAAAAAATTTGAAATGTATCTCTACAATTAGATTTGTGAATTGTTTGTTGCCATAGTCAGAAAGCAGAAGCTACAGAAAAACAGATTATTAGCCGTTTTCTACTCTTATCATCTGTCTGATCTATGAATCTAAGCATGAGTTGGGTGTTTGGTCGGTTATTTTATTCATTGGCATCTTTCTTCGGTTGATCCGGCCCCATTTTTCTTTTTATTTTTTTGCTGGAGAAATTGTTGCTTTAATCATTTTGAATACATTAGCAGTTCACAACTTATTTGGTAAGAAAAAATAATCATGTTCATTGCTTGCGACTGAAAAGAATCACGTGAATTGGTTTCGTTTTTAACTGTTGGGTTATGGATTTTGTCATTTCTTTATCAATTTTAGCTATGTGATTTGAACTATTGAATGATTCCTTGCTTCACTAGTTCATTGAAACTGTGAACTTGTACTCTTACACTTTTTAATTTTTTATGATTCTAGGTTTCGCATTATGGATTGTGTGAATGAAATGAAACATGACAATTCCTCAAATTATGTGGAAAAGGCATATGTAGGAATGAATTTTGACAGTGTAGATGATACAAAAAATTACTACACCCAATATGGCCGACAAAAGGGTTTTTCTATTCGTGTTAGAAATTCATCAAAATCTGAATGGCAAGAGAAGGAGGTTAGTACTACAAAATTTATTTGCACACGTGAAGAAAAGGTTGTTCACAATGGTGATAAGGAAAGTGCTAACGGTAGGATGAGAAGGACTTCAACTATAAAGTGCGGGTGTTTGGGAATGATGAGCATTATACGGAATAAAAATACAAATAACCCTTCAGAATTGATAGTCTCAAAGTTTGATGGTAATCACAATCACAAGCAAGTTACCCCATCTAAGAGGGTGAAAATGAAATCAAATCGAACCATGATTGGTGCAATGAAAGACTTGACTGTTGCTTTCCATAGAGAAAACTTGAAAGTTAGAAAATTACCGGATGTAATAGGTCGCGCCTATATTGGTTTTGACAAGAAAGATTGTTAAAATCATTTAAGGGATGTCCGACATAGGAATTTAGAAGGTGGCGATGCACAAACGATTCTTAATTACTTTAGGAAAAAACAGTCAGAGAATCCCCAATTCTTTTACGCAGTTCAAGTCGATGAAGATGGGAGGGCCGTTAATTTCTTTTGGGTGGATCATCGAGCCCACATGACATATGATTATTTTGGAAATGTGGTCACGTTTGACACCATGTACCGGACAAACATGTATGATATGTCATTTGCTCCGTTCACGGGAGTAAACCATCATTTTCACTTAATTCAGTTTGGATGCGCACTTTTGCAAGATGAAATGGAGACTAACTTCTTGTGGCTATTTCGGACATGGCTATAAGCAATGGGAGGACGGTCTCCCGTAGCTTTCATTACTGATCAAGATAAGGGAATGACAACTGCAATTCGCCAAGTATTTCCGAACACCCAACATCGTTTGTGTCTTTGGCACATCAAGAAGAAATTTGCAGAAAAATTATCTCGAGTGTAGTACAGGAGATCAAATTTCAAGCGTCAAATGAAGAGTTGTCTTCAAAGGACTTACAAAGTAGAAGATTTTGAAGAGAAATGGAAGACATTAACTGCCGAAAATGGTCTGCAAGATAATGATTGGCTCACCCAGATATATGAAATTCGTGCTTCTTGGGTGCCCGTTTATAATCATGGCACTTTTTTTGCAGGAATGAATGCTACTGGACGTAGCGAAAGTGTCAATGCATTTTTTGATGACTTTGTTACGTATACAACCAATCTAAGAGAATTTGTGGTTAAATATGAACAAGCATTGAAGAGGATAGTGAGGAGAGAAAATGATGAAGATTAAGAGTCCGAATACAAGCTTCGCATAGTTAGTGATCGTGACTACCTCTTGAAGGATGCTGTCTATTCAAGGTTGAAGAAATAGAATATTTGGATGGATGTCACACATATCTTTTGAAAGGCAAAGAAGGTAACCGGAAGAATTTGTTGTGAAGTTTAATTTTAAAACGCATGAGTGTAAGTGTGATTGTCAACATTTTGAATTTGTTTGGCATAATTTGCAGGCATATTATAAAAGTCCTTACTCGCCACGATATTGACAAGCTTCCTTTTTATTTTATCCTTTAGATGTGGAGAAAAGGGGCAAATAAGTTTAGGGTATTGGATTTACAAGGATGTGTGAAAAATAATGCGAGTGAACAAAATGAAGCATTGAGGCTTAGTCATATGTGTCAACAATCGACTAAATGGCATGTGAGGCAGCACTATCATATGAGGACTACAAAATTTTCATGGACTACATGAATCTAGCATGTAAAAGAATGACCGACCGGAAAATGATGAGTTCAGCTGCATAAAATGACGAGTTTGTGAGACAAAAGAATGCGGTTAAAAAAATCAGCCCAAAGTGAGTTGGAATGAGGCATCTACGCAACAATTACTTTTGAATCCAAATATCTCTCAAACTAAGGGTCGAAAAAAAGATGGGAAGAGAAAACAACCTGTAAACAGTACAGGAAAATTAAAAAGTGAGATTGAGGTATCTCAAAATAAGAAGAAAAGAAAATGTGCAGAATGTAATGGGTTAGGCCATGACAAACGCAATTGTCCAACAAATCCAAATAGAAGAAAGTCAGGACTCCCCTTGTCTGGTAAGTGATGATGATTATAAACTTTTTATTTTCTTTCGTATACCCTACACTATTAACTTTTTACGGCTCATTCATTTCTTGTTTGTTTCAGGGACCGAGGAAGAGGAAGCAACAAGTTTGAGCTGCGATATGGAAAGTATGAAGATTAAGCTTTTTTTTCTTAACCATGTATGTCTTGAATGGAGCTACGTGTTTTATTTGATGTAATGGAACTACGTATCTCATTTGATGTAATGGAACTACGTGTCTTAGTATGTTATTTTCAGTAAGAGTTCATTGGAAGAAAGTCTAATGGGGCTTCTAGTGAATAAACCGTGCAATTTTAGTTTTTTTGTGAGTTAGCTTATTGCTTGTTGTTTGAAGAACACTTGATGTCACTGTCAACAACTGGGGTCATCAGGTAAAATGGAGTCCCACTAAAGGAGGGAGTGATCTCTAACTTGTGAGGATTATCCTTGCACAAATATCTCAATGGAATTTTTTCAAAACTCATAGGCCATGGAATTTTCTTGCTGCAGATGTAATTTGATGTTCCTGAAAGAAAAAATCATGTTGTGTTTTTCAAAAAAAGAAAAAAGGAAAAAATAAAGTGGATACATTTATCAGTATACTAATTAACGAAGTAGTAAGAGAATAAACTCATTTGGAAGGATGCCCTATTGGAGCTGAAAATTTGATTAGCTTCCTGTGATGGAAAAATGTGGTTGTTCAATGTTCATGCAATCACCACTAATGGAGGGAGTGATCGTGCCACAGAAAACACATTTTGGGTTGAAAATCAACGAACGAAGAAGATTTCAACCACCTTATGAATCTCAACCAACGAAGAAGATTATCAAACGAGGCCATAAACCTCTACATCCATCGCAATTCTAGTAGAATAAATTCATTGACCATTTCAACAACCTAATCCAACCATTCCGGAATCATTGACCAAATACGAAACGAAAATGAAAAAGAAAACGAAGTTACATGACTACTTGACCAAATACAAAATAAAGTTAACGATGCAACTGTTACACACAATTTCAAAGATTCGATTCTCGATTCAAGAATCTCGACCCTTGTTGGATTGCCGATGACTTCGTCCTCTTCGATGTTTGAGCTCCTCACAATTTTGAATCCAGTCACTTGGGTGAACTCCCCTGCACAATTCCCATAACGAGCACTCGCCTTTCGGATATGCATAGTAAAGTTTTTCTTATTTTTCTCGTTGTCAGTTATCTTGAGAATTGCTTTAAATCCGCAATAACACACCTTGCTTTTTGCTCTAAGTATGTTGCCGGTACTACTAGACGCTGACATGGTGCCCCAATAAAAAAATTGAGGCATTACAAAAACCAGAAAGCCCTAGACCTCTGTTATGATTTGCCTTGACTTAATCAACCAAATTCAACATAAAAAGTTAGAACCTTGGAATCTTTAACCATTTTTCACTGGCCAATGGTAAGCCCGAATCAAATAATGTGTCAAAAAATTGGCACACTTACAACAGTAAGGATAAATGTCAATTTGTCTTTTTTTTTTTTTCCATTCACAAGATAATTAACCCAAGATAAAAATCAGCACACTTACACTAGGGATAAATCGCAATGAAGGTAAAAAGCTCCAAAACTAATTCGAGAATCAAAACCAATTTACCTTCTCCCAATAAATTATTTCCATAACAAACAATAAGTAGAAGGAATACCTATTAAAATCAGCACACTTACAGAAGGGACATTCCTTTTTTTTTTGTCCTCAATCAAAACCCTTTCCAATTTTATGAACACATTTTTCAAATAACCGAAAAAAACAACATGGAGGATCCATTGGAAAAATTAGAGAAAAATGAATAGGTCCACCAAGTTAAATTTGAAATGATTGGACATACAATTCAAACAAAAGCTGATTTCTATTCATGAAAAAATCTATAGAGAATAATTAATTTTGTGATATCAAATGGGAAACTAACAATTGAATAATCTGAGCAAGAAATTGTAGGAGAAAAGTAGTATGTAAACGTCTTGTTTGTTGCAGCTTATGACTTTATTTTTATTGCAAGTTGTGCAAATCTGTTTTTCTATAGCTTCAGCTTTCTAACTATGGCAACAAACAATTCACAAATCTGATTGTAGAGATGCATTTCAAATTTTTTTATTTTTTATTTTGGCTTCTGCTTCTAAATAATCAGGCTTTTATTACAAATTCGGCTGCAACAAATTCCCCTCAACAGTGACAAACTCATTGATTTCAATGCAGAAATTGTAGGAACGGAAGAGAGGTGAAAGAATTACACTGAATCTAACACTACCCGTGAAAATGAAAGAGACCCAGATCAACTGACGAGACCCTTTTAGTGTGTGTCCATGAGTGTTGTGGGGGGGGGGGGGGGGGGGGGGGGGGGAAGGGGGAAGGAACTCATAGATTTGGGCCATGAAATTGAGACACAAAACTTAAAAATCAAACTTACAAATACAACCTACAGTGGACGGCGGCAGAAGGAGGGCAGCGGAAGGCGACAGGCGGTGGGGGGCGGCAACGTAAGGACGGGGATGGGGCCGGCGGCAGAAGAAGGGGGCGAGGGCGGGCAGCGGCAGGAGGGCGCGAGGGGCAGCAGCAGCAGGAGGGGGAGAGAGAAAGCTACTGGGTGGGTGGAGGTGGGAAACAGGAGAGAGTGAGAGAGAGCTAGGGCAAGGGTGGGAAACAGGAGAGAGAGAGAGAGAGAAAGTGTTGACATATAGGTTTATTTAGATCTTTAATCTCCACCCTTGGATTAAAGATGATCCAAGGGCCATAGCAATTGGTAGGAAATTGGTTCAAATTGTCTTGGGTCAATTAGTCTATCCCATATGTATATATATGTATATGTATTGTGTTGTTCAGCCTAACACAGAGGTTGCATTATTCAAGTTGGGGGTTTATGTTTCCCTCCACCGTTTAAGTACTCTTGTTCCCCTCTTATGCTTTACGATTGATATGTTTTTATGCATTGAGGACACTACACACTTCAAGGTAGGGGGAGCAGCTAGTCCCTTTTGTTAAGCATTGCTGTCAATTTTATTTCAATTCTGTTACAATTTTTAATTTTTGGTGTCTATGATTGAGTCAATTCTTCCTTTGTGTTAGTCTCGAGTCAATATGTATGTACCAAGAAAGAGTATCGAGAGTCGTATGTTAATGAGTTTTAATATGTTGCATTCACCATTCGCTTAAGGCTGAGCTATTTTAAACACCATTAAGTTAACATGTAATAGATTTGTGTGAATGGAGATTTGTGTACAGCATCCCATGAAAAATTATTCTTGAACTATTTATTTCTTGCTCTCTATAAATGTCATATCTTGCTTGTGTTGACATTGTACATGCATCACTCTGAAATCCTTCGAACACATAGGAAATGATACCAGACCATTATTCTTAAATTAAACCATGTATGAGTCCCCTGGACCATGAATTTGAGCCGAGTTCGAATCCAAAACATTTTAAAAAATCTAGGAAATCGGATGATATAAGATGGTCAGGTGTAAAAATGTGAAATTTTAGTGTTCAGAGTACAACAGAACAAAGGAATCAGGCATCCAGTCAAATTTTCAGTCAACAATAGCTTGACCAGTCAGGGCCGAAAATTGAAAAGATTCCAATAGCCAAATCTGACCGGTCTGTGTTACTGCCTGATTGGTGAGGATCGATTTGCGAAAAATTCTAGTGGCAAAACCTTACTAGTTGGGTCATCCAATTAGGAAATCCATCCGGTCAAGATTGGGGACCAAATTAAGACAGTAGCAAAATCTGACCAGTCATGCTTTGCTTATTAAACTGAAATTGAACCCCTGTTATTCCTATTGTATACTAAACCGTGACTGAAAATTTGTGGCAGAATGTGTGGTTTGCTTGTCTTCAATAGTTGGGTATTGTTTATGCATGTCTTCTCTGAGCTTTGTTAAACTAGCTAGATGGTGATTCAACTTCAAGTTTAAAGAACTGATCAAAAAAACATATTGGGGTATAGAAAAGGGAAGGGTAAGAAATTAGGTGGGAGTGGCTTATATAGGAGAGAGAGTGAGTGAGGGTTATCTGGAGTTTTAGAAAACTTAAAAACATGACATGAGCACTTTTTACCATTCAAATGATGGTCATTAACGGAAGGGGTCTTGAAGGAATAATTTTTAAAGTAAGAAAAGACATTGCAATTGTCAAAACTACGGGGAAGTGTCCATAAACTTAGTGGGGGTAAGTAAAAATTATCAAAAGAAAAATCAATAGTTTCAACAGGTCGTTCACCATGTCATGAGAAGTACTTCTATCTAAATGCAATTAAGCTACTGAAAATCGAAGCTTACATATCAAAAGCAATCCTGTTATGAATTTGTGATTGGGATTCAAAGTAACAACACAATGTTTCATGTAGGATGACAATTAAGAAAAAATGAGAACACATTAGAACCCCACATTTACTACCATAAGAAGAAAAGAAATAAAACAGAGAGCACTATCCACGTTTGGAGTTTAAACTCTAATTTCACATACTAAACCAGGTGTTCCAACCAAATTAATGAAAAGTAAAACAGCTACAATTATACAATTGACAAAAAAAAATGATTACATAGGAATCTTTTCTGGTTTTGTGCCTGATGAGCGCATTATATTGCATAATAACGTGGCTCATTATACTCAATTTGGCAATTATGCGTAGGCAAATCTATTTATCTAGTTAATATTGCACGTGTAGTTGTCTTTGTGCTCTTTGCAGGTTCCCGAGCGCTAAAAGAGTGGTGTAAAGCCCAAGTATGAACCAAAGGCTTGGACCAATCACGGCCTTGTTTGAGAGTCAAGAAAAGGCCTGGGAATGACGGAAGTGAAGTTGGAGTGGAAAGTGAAGAGCCCAAGAAAATTAACCCAGAAGGTTTCTCTACCGATAGAGAATCAAGTTCTATCGGTAGAGAAGGAGAAATCAAGGCCACTCAAAGAGGCTCTACCGGTAGAGGATCAGTCCTATCGGTAGAGAGAAGAACCAGAAAAAGTCAGAAGACTTCTCTACCGGTAGAGGGTCAGTCCTATCGGTAGAGAGAAGAATCCAGAAGAAGTCAGAAGACTTCTCTACTGGTAGAGGTTCAGTCCTATCGGTAGAGAGAAGGAATCAGAAAAAGACAGTAGGGTTCTCTACCGGTAGAGATTCACTCCTATCGGTAGAGACCCAAAATCGGCAGATTTTGTGGGGCCGACTTTATCTCGATTTCTGGCCAAATCAGGGAATAAGAAGCTTCTTCAATTTCCATTGTGGAGGGTAGAATGGTACTTTCACCTAGGTTTGTTAGGATATTTTATTTTAGGTTGTATTTTTTGGCTAAAGGGGGGCTCTCAACATATACACATATAACACACTTAGTCATATATCAGTTTTTTCCAGAGTTGTGAGAGCTTCTTCCTTCATTATTGCTTTAGAATACTTGTTCTTCATTGTTCTTCAAGTTTTGAGTAAGTATTTTATCCTTGAGTGTTCTTCCCCTTATGAATCCTTGTATTCTCTTGGAAGCACTCAAATTTTAGTAAGTTTTACTTTTATTTCCTCCATTAGCATTGTTTTTTCTTACCTTAAAAATCTGATGTTCTTAGAGTTTTCTTGTAGTTTTGATTAAATCCTTCTTATTGTCATTAGATAAGTTTGTGTTATCATGTTTTCCTTTACTTATATCATGTTTATGGTTAATATGAGTAGCTAAATTAGTGAGGGTTAAGTCTAAATGTGAGGTTTAGTTCAAAACCATGTTGGTCTATATCTTCTCCATATTTGTTAATGCCATTGATGGATCTTTCTAAGTTTTTCTTATTGAAATAAAAATGAAGTGTTAAGTTCTTGATTAGTTATAGCCATTCTTAGAGTTGGTATATCTAATACTTGAATCGATGTCCTTCATATTTTAATCCTATTTTCTTAAACTTGAAAGATCCGTCAAAACCATTTGAAGAATTAAAATCCTGATTTTCATCGAAGAATTTTCCGATCTAAAACCGGGACCGGGGGCTAGATTGAGTTATAAAGAGAAGAAATAGACCAACGGAAGATTTGAATGGACCACACTTTAGGACTTAACCCCACTCCTTAATCTAATTTTAATCCTCCACTTAGTTGATATCTTTGTTAACCACACCAAACAAATTTGAGGTTGACGTCCGAAACGTCGAAAAACATTAATTTGCGAATTCTTTAAATCCAACGGTCTTTTTCCCTGTGGATCGATACTCCGGACTATCCATTATACTCGTTTTTACATATTTTGAGGAAAGTCCTGTTTTATGAAATTAAACCATTGACCCGAGGCCGGCACCCCTAACGACAAACACTTTTGCCGGCCGGTCAGTGCCCCACTTTTAGGAAAGCAAAACACAAGGCAGAATAATCTCCCCCATTATTCTCTCTCTAATTTGACCTTCTTGTTCAACTTCCCTGTTCAGTTTAGAGAAGGGCCATTTTCCATTTTGCTGTGTGTTTTATTAGACCCTATCCATGGATGGATAGGATTTACAACTCGAACAAATACTATGGAGTTTAACTCCCAACAGATACCAAACCAAAGTCAACAGTGGGAACATCTTTTTCTGGGAGCAGGGATATACCCAAAGCAATTGCAGTTTAGAGTCCTTGAGGGAAATGATCATCTTCTTGTAAAATTCTCTCAATACAAAGTAAGAAGTACCTGTCTTAAATCTACCTTTTAAAAAATTCAAAACCCTACTGCATTAGAAGACTGCCTTGGTCATTGGTAAATGTAAGCCGCTAATTAGGCCAGCAATGGAGCACCCAAAAGGTTTTGTGATTGCCAAAAATTTGACCTTGGATGATTGCTTGCCAGTTAGTTGAACTTGCTCTTAGTAATGCCTTATATCTGGAAAGCTTAGGGTTTTCAATTCAAAAAGTTCTAGGAGCGTCTTCTTATTTTCACCACTTAAAATGGGGTCTTTCATGGGCAAATGTACTCCCCTTCTAAAAGGGTATTTTCCCTTCGGGACATGTAGATTGCAAGAGTGCGAGGGGAGCTTCTTGATCATGCTCTTCCCCAAAGACCTCTTCCATGCCATCACCCATGCTAAGAAATAACTTTCTGGACAGCAGGAGAAGCAACACCCCAACAGTAAGGGACACAAATAAGCTGTGAGGTAGTCTGAGAGTGATAAATGAAATTGACCTCTTGGTGTTTGAGCTCATTACTTTCTCTGTTTGACTTACAGGTATGGACGTTTGGGACATCCCAGTTGATTGTAGAAGGAAAATTGCCTATTGCAAATACAAAATGGCAGTTGAAAAAGTTGTCCTCCTTGAAATTGATTGCAGTTTGTGATCCTTGCATGGACCGGTGGATGCAGAGCAGGACATGAAAAAAGAAAACACGTTGAGCCTCCTCATAACTTGGATATCTTGGAAAGTAGATAAAGCGCAATACCAAACTCTGAAATTCTCAGCTTAGCTCATAAGTTTAACTTATTCCACACCAACAACAAAAGGGAGAAAAGAATAGGGGGAAAAAAAGACATTCACTCAAAACTGCATGCATCATGAATAGTATGCCTCCGGCCGCAACAACTTGAGCAAATTTGTGGGCGGGCAGTCAGGCAGATGTAATACTGCACTTAAATCCATAGATTATTATGTTTGTGCATTTTCACAGATTCCATTATTGTACCCAAGGGGTAAATGTTTCAATTGGATCCAATATTAATAGTATTCAGATCAATGTACTTATAGTGTATCAACTGCTTCTCATACCATCTACTTACAAGTATACAACTTTGGAATAAATCAATAACTGGCGACACGGCGGCAGCGGCACCAAAAAGCAGTCCCCCCGCTTTTCCCTCGAGCAACAGCTATTTCTTCATCAATGTAATACCAGATGAAAAATGGATTTCTCGTGCTCGGCTGTTCCTCATCTTTTCCTCCAAACTGTATCTCAAACGGGTTGAAAGGGCCAATTTTTATCCGGATGCTCTCAAATATGAAAGCAAGTATTCTCTTCTTCCATGAAAACCTGCCTTCAAATGTCAAGTATCCGAGTGGACCCAGGAAAACTCCATTCTCAATCCTCTTTGCCTGAATGAGGATATATTAGTCTCTGAAGCATATGAAGCAACTCAAATACCACTGTTGTCTTCGACATTGTCTAAGAGTGTAAAATGGGTGGATCTAAGTAAAGTTTGGACGTAAATGAGTTGGATATTAAAGAGTCATTCATCCATTTACAACTCAATTAGCTAGAAAAAAACACTTGTACCAACTCGACCCATTAAAGAGGGTGAAACCAACCCAATGTTAAACCAATTACTTATTCGTACTAAAGTCACATACTAAGTATATGATAAATACATGAATTCAAGGTGAAACAAACATTAATATTTTTAGCAAATTCTAGAAATAGAGCCTCTAGTTTAACAAAAATCTCCTTTTCATTGCTCTAATATGAATTGTAATAATTTTAACCTTGAACTAGGTTGAAGTATCAATGAGGTCCAATTGTTGACAGGCGGTACCCAAACATACAAAAATTCTCTTTTATTAACGCAAGGCAATGTAGATGAAGTTGGGTTAGGGCTTACACCTCCATTGCGGCGAGAACCTGAACCAGAATGTCTACTTTTCCCTTCATTAAGGAAATTTTTGTCTGTACCTTTTGTCAAAAATTTGACCTCATTGATACATCAATCTAAGTTTAGAGTAAAAAAATCAAAGCAATTCATATTCATGAGATGAAAATGAGATTTTTGTTCAACGGGAGGGACTATTTCTAAAATTTAACCCAATATTTTTGGAGTGCAGTTAGTAAATTTTGGGTGGGGTTAGTAATTTTATGGCAATATAAATTTTCTATGACGTTGCTAATTTGTTGAATGACATGAGTAAATTTTGGGTGGCGTAAGTAATTTTTTGTGCAACGTTACTAAACTGTGGTGTGGCGGTAGTAGTTTGTAAAATAAAATATAACTTATTGAGTAATGTAGTAAATCTATTTGACCCATTTAACCAACCCATTTAAGACTCATTTGAGATGATTCAAATTTAGTTATGACCCCTCTTAGAAGCGGGTTGGGTCAGTGAATTTAGAGCGGTGAGTCCATGACTTTGGATCAAGATTGCCACCCCTAACATTGCCTTTATCGTTGGAAGTCGCCCATCGAAGCTTCCTAGCCAAAGTAACAATTGAAATATAGTTGTTCTTAATTGTCACTTTCCCTAGTCCAGCAAGATAATTTGAGTAACGATGGTTTGTAAAACCAATATACAAAAAGCAAGTACATTTGAAGCTAGAAACAGAATGTTCTGAAAAAGTTGGATGAAAACTACAGAATTGCTACTATCAGAATATATTTGATATATAAACCCGGACCACAAGCCTCACTCGTTAGTGTTGATGAAACATGAGGTCTAGCCTACCTCGAGTCAAATAAGTATATGCCTGCCGAGCTTGGACTAAACTCAAGCTCTCTAACAAAACCTTGATAAAATAGTGTAAAATACTAATAGTACTTGTAGGGTATGAATCTATTGGATTCCCCCACGAGTCCTGCTGGAGTTGAAAGAGGGGTTAAACCGGATTTACTTCATTTGTTTCTTTATTCGGAAGCCCTATCTGCACAAGGGAACAACCAGTCAGAGGCACCCTGGCCAATGGCTAGAATGCCCTCCGGTGGTTTAAGTTAGTACCGATATGAGGGAAAGCTCGTAGAACATGCGTTCTACCGAGCGCAATCAAATATGAAAAGCAGGTATGTAAAATACTGCAATAGTTTGGTATATGAAAGTGGCTGAAAGAGTGCTAAATGATCAACGTGGCATAAGTACTCTAAGTGATCGATCCTTTGCTCATGGGTCCTCTCTCTTATTTATAGGGATCGGTTGAGTATTCTGATGAATGACTTAAGTGCATTTTTTGGTATTCAAATCCCTCTAATTGTAGGCTGATTTGACGCATCATAAGTCTGATCAGCATGTTCAAGTCAATTAACTGAGCCGACCATGCTACTCCATAGACCAACACGGCATTCTGTGTGGCGCCAATCGTGGGTAGATCGACAAATGAGTGGTCGGCTAGGCGATGGTAAACGTGCCGACCAGGTAGTCCATGCTCATTTCTTGGGGCCGGATCATTAATCTGAGCTAAGAATCTGTCCGGTTACTTAATCTTCCACCTCCCACAGAATTCTGTGAACATATTTTTGCGTTCGTGAGCCTAATCGAGCCGAGCTTCAGCTAACTCGAGCTCGGCTTGTTTACAAAACCAACCTAAAATTCAAGCTCCAACTCGCTTATTAACTCAATGAGCCGAGCTCGAACAAGACTTTAACGAGCTAAGCATTGACCTACTTGCAAACAGCTCAGCTTATTTGCAATCCCTGTGCAGCTAACATTTCCCTGTCATGTAAAAATGATAATTTGACATCCTTGTTTAATCTCTTACCCTAACCCTCTTTTATCCACAAGGTACATTCTTATATCAATTCAATAACGTTACATCAATTTTTTGGTTAGAAAGTTATCCCTGAAGAGAAGCAGAAATCAAATTTATGTTTTGGCTGGAAAGTCTTTTGCAGGTGCAACTAATCTTCAGCTAGATTGCACAAGCACAGCACTGTAAAGTTTCAGTCCCAATTTTTTCCCCCAAGTTTATAAGCCATATCAAGTCTTTATTTCTTCAAGCTGTCCTTGGATAAGGATTTGTCGAAGGGTTGTGAAGAGATTAATGAAGGCCAAGGAAAGAAAAGTAGCTAATGAGTGACGAACCTGACTCCATTTCCTTGGTCTATCTATTATTTTCTTCCCCAGGGTATATCCATTCTCAAAAGCATTATCCAAACACAACGCAAGTGTATGCAATCATTTTTTTTTTTTGGTCTAAAAAGAACACGGTTATGGCTCTTCTTTTCCAGTTTTTGGCCTTCACCCTCTGGACCAATTTTGCTAAATAGCATAAAAGGTTCAAGGAGAAAGGAAAAAAAAACTTCTTACAGCAGCATCGAACCTCTGTACAGCTGTAATGGGAAAGTAACTGCCACTCTTTAAACCCTTCTGCAAAAAAGTAGACATATCCAACAAACCAAACACTGATACTCTGTGATGGGCCAAAATAAATATGGATAAGATCATGGAGAGAGCAAGAGGAAGCAGAACAAGAGGAGGGGAAAGAGTTTAACCTTGGAAGTGAAAATAAGCATCCAGGTTCTCCCAGGCGATTTTGACCCACCAAGAGTCTCAAGAAACCCTGAGGGATCCAGTTTTGCCTTCTCTATCACAGACAGAGCAAATAGAACATCCTTGTCCGCTACCCGTCTTGTTTTAGCAGCATTCTTGAGCACTTTCACATACTCCTCTACTTCCTTGACAATAACAACAACAACAGCCGTTTAAAGAACTTAACCAAAATATAGGGTGGGTAGCAATTACATTTTCACACCCTCATCAAGTCTTTTCTTTTTTTTTTTCTTAAGGGAACTGAAAATTTTATAACTAAAAAGTACAGGACCCACAGTGAAGCTCAAGAGAACCCCATGAAAGGCAAACATAACCGTAGCTTCAAAAGTAGAACAAACTCTAAAACTCCTCATGGCACTAAACAAGAACAGGATACAATAATCATAAAAACAAGATGTTGCCCACGAGAAGACAGAGTAGTAGTACATTGTATTTGTCGTCATTTATATTAATCATTAAGGTAGTTTAGACTGTGTTCCCTAGAGTTCACTAGGGTTTTTCTATTTAGCCTAATGATTAGGCTTGCATCCTATCATCTCTTTCATAAGCAATACACTCCCTTTCTCTCTCTTTTGTATTGTATCAAGGTATCAGAGCATTAGGTTTAAGGTTTCACTGTTTGCACCAGTTGCAACTTCTCTTGTGTCTGCAGCCTCTCTGCATCATCCACTCCATCTGCATCTTCTCCACCAAAATTGCATCATCAGTATTCAGTTCTGCATCTGCTACTTTTGTATCTTCACCGACCACTGGTGACCCTTTCCAGAGCATGCCCAACTTCCGGCAGCCTTTGTTTCCCACCTCTGAATATAGGCAGAACTGAACGTAGGGTTTTTATTAAACTGTGTACTTTCAGTTTGATTGTTATACTTATTTTGAATGACTTTTGACAATTGAAATGTAGCAAATGTTTGGTATCAGGAATTTAATTACTGTTTTATTTCTTTTGGCTCTACTTTTATATCTAATACAACGCTAACAATTATAAATGGTTAAGTCTTACAACGTACAAGGACGTATCTGTATCTTATTTTTTTAAGTGCTGTCGTACTATCTGTGCTTATAAACATAGGGGTAATAGAAGAGTGATCTTGGTAAATAATTAAGAATTCTAAATGATATCATTTTCAGTCAAGAAATTGACTGAAGGTAACGGTAGAAAAATTTGTTAAATAATTTGCAAAATAAAAGAGGATAGTGTAATTTTCCAGCACATCAGAAGTCTCTGCATTTGTAACCGTTCTGTCTCTGTTTTCTTTTCAGATTTCGAGGACAAGCCTTCGATCCTAACATCATTTCTGAGGAGCCCGACGACGAGGCCTCCTCCTCTGATAAAAATGAGAAACAAAGTTGAAAAGAATAAAATATGCGGCAAGTATAGCATAAACCTAAACGAAAGACCATAATGATTGGGGACAAAAGGAAAGTATCATATTCAAGGGACGAGGTACAAAATTGGATTAATGGAGTAACTCGAATAGACAAAAACAGTAAGTTTTATCTCACATCACATCAATACCCTGAGGAAAAGAACTTCAGTACCTTGTTGGATTGTTCTTCTTTCTGAACAAGAAGACGGCTATCGGTATCTTGGTCTGTCTCATCAAGGGTAGCTCTGGTTTTTACTATGGTGTTTGGGGGTTTGAAGTGAAACGGACTGTTCCTGAAGTTAAGATGAAGATGGGCTATGAGAGGGAGAGGGGTTTTTGAGGGTTTGAGGTATGAATAAAATGAATTTGAGACGAAAGAGGAGGACGTTGGAGGGAGCAAACCGGTGGAGGACGTTGGTGATCCCATTGATCTTTGCTCCGTGACAGTAGGGGAATTTCACATGGTTTTGGTAGCTCGTCCATTATCCTATCCAGTCCTTTTAGAAACGAACCGAACGGTTGAATTGTCAGTTTGTAAATTTTCTTTTTAATTTTGATGATTTGATTTATTAAAAGCTATAAAAAACATTAATAATGTCGAAAATCAAGTTCATCACATAACGGTTAATATAGGTTAACCACCTCTGATCTACCTGATAACAACTTTTGTTCTCATCCTTGATCTCTGGATCGGAAATATTCTAGTATTTTCTCTCTGTATAGGGATTAGGAATTCCCATAAAAATTTTATAACAAAATATATTTTTTTAATTTTATACATTTCGCAGTTATAATTGTTACAAAAATTTGTACATTGAAAACCGAGATGGTAGTCAGATCGAATCGGAAGTACGTAAACTCACATTCGATTTTATCCTTAAATTTATTATTTTTGCTTCTGAATTCGTTTTAATCCGATCTCCACAAATTTTTCGAAACTCCAATTTAAACGTGATAGATAAAAGAGCAGATCGAATCGGAATAGAAAAAATGTTGTCATCCCTAGCTCTAAAAAAACTCCTAAACAAGTAAATTGAACCATTTCAATAAACCAAAGAGGTTCTCATTCCTTTTGTAATTTGTCTCCGTTTTTTAAGGGGAAATTGTCAATATGTATTTAAAAAACTTTTTTCTTTTTTTTCATTTCCAGTAAGTATTTTATTACTTTTGCTAAAAAAACAAAGAAATTGTGCTTTTCAGTTCATCATATCTGGGGAGCTAAAATCTAAATATTCACATTTTGTATAAAAAAAATTAAATATAGAAAAACTAAGAAAATAAATTTTTTTTTGTCTGTATATTTTTTGAATTGTAGGTCTATTTTACCATAATTCAATTTTTTATTCAAGACTATTTTAAAAAATAAGGTAATAATTTACCAAAATCCAACAAAATTTCTTTAAAGAGGAAGCAAAGGACAAAGAACTTTTTTCACGGCAAAAATTTCATTTTAATTAAGTTCGCACTAAAATTTCTGACTTAATTATTCGTGTTCATTACAAGAATCTAAAAAATAAATAAATAAAAATATAAATTATAAAAAATCACTATAAATAAAGTATTTTTTTTTACTATATTTAAAAATTTTAACATCGTCTTATCTAGAATTTTTAAATTATAGTCTATATTTTTATACATTTCCGATTCTCTCACTCTCATTCAAACAAATGAGAAAAAGCAAAAAAATGACAAAAACCATGCAAAATATTGAATAATACTAACTTATTATTTACTTGTTTATTCTTAGCAATTTTTTTAACTTTTATTCAACAAATCTAATCTTCCAAAGCTTTTGTGAATGGACGAACCAAACTAATTAAAACAATGAATCATGTCTAGCCTAATAAACTAAGATAACAAAAGTTGAAAATGCTTGCTGAATGAGATAAAACCTAAATAGACCTAATTAGGATTTATCCAATAAATAAGTGAACTATTAGCTCGGTGTTACATTCACTTGTTTGCCACGTGCTTGAGGCAAAGTCCTGCTTAGAATCTAGTTTGTTTTACCTTGCTCCTAGGGCTGCAATCGAGCCGAGTCGAGCCGAGTTGCAAGGTGTTTGAGCTCGGCTTGAGAATAATGGATGTGGCTCGAGCTCGACTCGAGCTGGGGTAGGCAAGCTCGAGCTCGGCTCGCCAAAAAATTACAATGCTCGAGCTCGGCTCGTTTGAACTCGGTAACATACGAACAAGCTAAGCTCGGCTCGAACTCGAGCTCGCGAAAATTTTCAACTATTTTTTTTGGTAATATTGTACAAAAAAAATTGATAACCAAAAAAATAATAATAATAACATCAATATGTTTTGAGTTGATTAAATACTGATATAGACATTGAAGGACCAAGGATGACTTGAACTAATTAAAAACTGGCCGTCAATGCAGAAACAATCACCAAAAGACCAAAAAATAAATAATCACCAAAAGTTAACATCCACCAAAAAGCTAACCGAGAGCTCACATCCACCAAAAGTTAACATCCACTAAAAGACCAAATTTATAGTTCTAAAACATTAAACATTTAAACATAAAACTAACATCCACCACAAATTGATTCTCAATTGCCACCACATAAAGCTAACATCCACCACAAAAAAATCGAATGTCTTAAGTCGATAATGCACCACAAATTACTTCTTGATTTCCATGTTACTTGCACAACGTCAACACAATCCTGATGTATCAAACAAATGATAGAAGAATTAGTAATTAGCATTTATACTTATTCAAATTAACAATCATAATAAAAATGAAGCAAGATTAATATGTAAAGAGTTCTAAATTAAACAATAAAATGAACAAGAGTTTTAAATGTAATATCGGCGATATGTACCACATACCATTTCTTTCTTTATCGGTCCAAAAAGGTCATATGACTCCATTAAGGTAAAGTGTACTCTTTGTGAGATGGTTCTTTGATCTATCAAGATAAGTAACAAAAAAATCTTCTTAATATCTATACTTGACAATTGACACAAATTAATGAAGGTAAGTCAATGAAATTTACTTACATCGGTTCCCTTCTTGAGTCCATATAGTGCACGTACCCAGTCGGATCCACAAAGTAGCATTTCAACTGTTTCTGTTGCCAATGATGCACGATATGGATCAATAACTCTACCTCCCGCACTAAATGCAGACTCCGAAGCCACTGAGGTAATAGGAATAGATAATATATCACATGCCATCCTGGACAGGATTCGGTACTTGAGATTATTTGCTTTCCACCACTCCAATGCATCAAAATGAGAATCCAAGCCTTCGTCACATATGTAGACTCCTTCTTCCAAATAAATGTCCAAATCAGATTTCAAAGGCGGAATCGTATCGGCCTTTCTAACAAAAGACTCATACTTGGATCTACCTGTAATAACTTTTTTGGCATGTGAAACACTACTATGAGAAATATCTCCTGTACTGCTTAACCCTGTATTTTGTTCGGTATGTGCTTGGGAATGTATAGCAACGTACTCATTATATAGCTCGTAGAGAGAATCACGCACCATGGCAATGTTTGCCGAAGCATCTAACTCATTGTATATCTCTGGAAAACAAAATCCAATGAGCACCATTTTGTATCTTGGATCTAGTGCTGCACCAATAGCCATCAATAGATTACACTCACCCCAATACTTATCAAACTTCACCTTCATCTTCAAAGCCATCGTCCTAATGTGATACGTCGTATCTTTTGACTTCTTATCCAAGATTTCTTTTATTCTCCAAACCTCAGTGAGAAACAAGTTTGAAGTTGGATATTCACTTCCAGAGATAATATTTGTAACATCATTAAAAATCTCTAAGAATTGACACACATCTTCAACTTGCTCCCAATCCTCAGAGCTCGGCACATAGACAAAACCCACATCCCTTTCACTATACCTAGGGAAAACATCTTTAAACTCTAAAGCCGTAGACAACATCATATAAGCCGAATTCCATCGTGTAGGACAATCTAGTATGAGTCTTTTTGAAGGCAATTGCAATTGCTTAGCAATCTCACTGAATTGAATAAGACGTGACTCAGATGCAACCAAATATTTTACACCATCCCTAACACAATCAATAATCTCCCAAATTTCTCCAAGCCCATCTTGCACCATGATATTAAGTATGTGTGCACAGCAATGCACATGAAAAATTTTACCATCAAAAAACAACTTCTTTTTTAACAACTTGAAGGTTGCTTTCAAGTTCCTTAAAGCGACATCATTATATGTAGCATTATCTACTGTAATACTAGCCACCTTATTTTCAATTTCCCAATCAACTAAACATTTGTAAAGAGCATCAGAAATAATTACCCCGGTATGTGGAGGTGGCACATTGCAAAAGTTGAGCACACGCTTTTGTAGCTTCCAAGCTTCGTCAATGAAATGAGCAGTCACAACCATATATTGGATCTTTTGCCCTGACTTCCATAAATCTGTCGTGATACTAATTCTGCTAACGCTCTTCAGCAATGTCTTCAACTTCTTCTTTTGCATTTGGAAAGTTGAGACACAGTCATTTTTGGCAGTAGTACAACTTATCTTCTGCCAATGTGGAGTGACCGTCCTCATAAACTTATTGAACAAAACATGTTCCATATGCATAAACGGATACTCATGGTAAAGTATCATATGTGAAGCAACTTCCCTTACTTTTGCATGGTCATATGTGAATGTTGCAAGATTTCCACAATCAGATCCAGATGTATCAAATGATAAAGTTTTCTGCTTTTTATCTTGCGTTCCAATAGCAAGCCGACGAGGCACACACTTCCCCAAATGTCTAAGAAGTTGGGTAGTTGAGCCAGATGTCGATATTGAAAATTTTTGCTTGCACCATTTGCATTGGTACTTTTGACTCCCATCTGGAAGAGTCACTTCTTCAAAATCGTTCCAAACTTTTGATGTGCGTTTTCTAGCCTTCTTTTCAAATGGATTCTGCTCTTCTTCAAGATTTACAACATTGTCTTTATCATGGCCCTCTATGCCCTCCCCTATACTTCCCTCGTTTGCATCCTCATTATCATTAGTCATGATTGGACTAGTTGACGAGTCCTCAAATGATGAAAAATGTGTACACGAATCTTGTTCTGGCAAAGTGAGATGTTGTCTACCAGACATATCTACAATCACAATGACAAGCATAAGAAAAGCCAAACAATACGTACACAAAAAATGTTAGTCCACTTTGTCCATTTACTTAGGTACTTAACAAAAAAAAATATTCAAGTGAAACTGTAAAAATCACAAGCAATATAAGGATATTACTAACCACACTATACCACTGTGGATCAAAGAGAGAAGATAATCTCCCAATCCCGAGTCTTCACTAGAATAATACTTGAAAAAATTACATAGATGGGTACATAAAAATAAACACAAATTAATAGGCTGTAGAATTTATTTTCTAAATAATAGTGCACAAAAGCCATCATACTGCTAAATTAAGAAGTAAATTTGTCAAACACTTGGTGAGCCTAATTCAACAGTCACATGACGAATAGAACTTATACTTCAATAGAATCCCCTTCCTTTGCAACAATTGTTTAGAGTAAATATTCACCAAAACAAAGACTTGCATGTTTAAGCCATAAGCCTCCTACTGGAAAAAAAATAAAAAACAAATGAAACATTTTTTATCAATGGACAATGGTAATTTCCAAAACCCATAACTTTATGTTTGTAAAAAGACAGCATGTACTATGGAAGTGTAGTATTTTTGGACTACAAGAGCATAGTGTTTTTTTTTTTGAAAAGCAAAAAGAAGACAATTTTATTAATCAAGGTATGAATACAATGATTAAAAGGGCACCCGTCTAAAGTAAGCATTACAATGGAAAGAGAGGATTCCAGCTAGGTTAGCACCCTAACAACCGACAATCATATGCTAGACGGGAGACTAAAAGGATGAAAAAATATTGGAAAGGATCCAACCAAGAATAATTACATAATAACCCCATACAATACAGAACAAAAGCAACGATAGAAGAAATAATCCTAAAGTACCATCCCAAAACACTGCCTCAAGATCAAGCACCAAAACAGGCAGCAAAAGCCGCAGCAACAAAACAGACATGTGGCATGGATCCCCTTATAAGCTTGAACAAATCTTTAAACCCACCAAATGGACATATCTTTCTTAAGAACTCCAAACCTGGAAACAAATGGACCCCACCACAAATTAAATCTACTCCCTCGTTAAGAACATTTCCACCCACTGCCATTTCTCCGGAGAAGGGGTTTTCTAGGTTGGATTTGATTTTGAACATTTCTGGAGGAAACCCTCGACATTGAACAAAATCTGATTGACGCTATAGGAGTATAGTGCTAATAATCGCATAGTGAAATTGGTGCTAATCAAGAAGTAAACTCCAGGATTACTAAGTAAACCCCAGGATTACTAATCAAGACCTAACTGCCACTTCCAGTGGCAGACCACTTCAAGGAGTAAAAATTCAATCGAAGAGAAACCACAGGGGCTGTTAATCATGCTCTGATCATAGGAAATAGATAAAGTCAGTGGAAAGAGATTACCCTGAGTCCGTGAGAGAGGAAAGAGACGATTGGCGGCAGACGGTGGTCGGCGGTCGGTAGTTGATAGATGCGGAATGGACAAATGGGACGACGCCTTCAAACTTCCTCCTCCCTTCTCTTTTCCTCCTCCCTTCTCTTTTGATTGTGGCTGCTGTGCTGCTATTGAAAAATAAAGACAGAACAAGGAAACCCTAAATAAAACATTTATTCTATATATATATATATATATATATACACCAGGCTCGCAAGCCAGCTTGAGCCGAGCCATAGATAACTCGAGCTTGTCTCCTTTATTAAACGAGCTAATTAGTTTGGCTCGAGCTCATTCGTTTATCAATCGAGTCGAGCTTGAACGAGCCATTATCGAGCCGAGTCTCGAGCAGCTCGCGAACGGCTTGACTCATTTGCAGCCCTACTTGCTCCTATTCTTTAGCTTGTTTTGCTTTTGTCCTATTCTTGTGGTATTAGTTATGCTACAGTAGTTTCCTTTTTTTGCAGGCAAGTTGTTATTGGACAGCCTGTTATTTAAGCCTCTGTATTGTTGAATAAAGGGTGGAGAATTATTTAATCAACTTTAGAGTTGTTGGGAGGTGCTATTCCCTTGAAGTAATAGCATGTACTGCTAAATTCTTATATTTATCAGTCTTTGAGATTACAAACTAGTGTGCTTGTAACAATTTGGTATCAAAGCCAAGTTATGGAGGATCGAATGAAAAAGTTAGAGGATCTTGTATGGATGGTTGCTGTGAAGCTGAGGGGGCTTAATACAAGATAGAATGATTTTCTTACTCACATCACTAAAAGAGTGGACAAGCTGAGTCAACAGGTTTCTTGAAAATCCCATGCTGGAAAATTCCAGGGTGACACTGGTGAAAACTCCAACAATAGATATAAAGACAGAATTGATCAACACTCCCCTCAAAATAGCGGAGGCTCTTTCAACAATTTTATCCCTAGAACAGTGAAATTGGACCTCCCAAAGTATGTAGGCAGTGATGATCCAACAAAATGGCTTTGCAGGCTGAGAAATACTTTGCATTTGACGAGATTGCATAATCTGATAAGGTAACAACTTGGCCTCTTTTTACTTGGATGGTGATGTTGATTTGTGGTTTCAAATGCTGGAACGGGAGCTTCTTTATGTCACCTGCGAGGATTTTAAGAATGGAATTCTATCACGGTTCAGTCCAAATCAATTCGAAAGATTACTTGCCAAGGTTGGTTATCCAGAGAAGAAAATGAGCTGCTTTTTGATAGGATTGAAAGATAGTGTCCGAGTAAATGTGCAGTCACACCGACCCACAATGCTTTCAATGGCAATTGGATTGTCGAAGTTGTATGAACTTCGAAATAATGCTCATGGAAAGTCTCTAGTCCCAACTTCCAGGCCATTCATTCCACCACGAACATTTGTTGGAACTTCAAAAAGCAGGCCATTATTTGCCACAAACACTAAGTGGATGACACCATAAGAATTAGCTGAGCAAAGGAGGAAATAATTGTTTTTTCACTGCAATGACAAGTTCAAACCTGGCATTAGGGATCGATTCCCGAGACTCAGTGATGAACACATAGTTTATACAACAAAAAAATATATAAAATTCTACTAGGCGGAATTAGGGTTCATATTTTCAAGATCTGTCTGGTTAGATCTCGATTATCTTCGCAATTTGATCCTAATTGTACTTTGTGCACGGCTGGAATGATCTTACTCGACTGACTTCAAGACCTTCTATCATAATCCTATTACACCTTGATCACGAACTGAGTGTGGACTCAAAATTGTGTTGTCTGTGCCTTCACAGAGCCTCTCACAATATTTCAAATATTCAGTTGTCACTGACCTAAAAGGCATAGCGGTGTATATATAGGCAATGATAGGAACCCCTAGGAGAAGTATAGGATGAGCTTACTATATAATTCAAGATTCCTAATCCAAACTAGACTAATTTTGAATTATATAAATTACAATTCATACCACTATAGAATTATAATTGCATCTCCCTCCCATATCTCAAAATTATATTTCGAGCTCCATATTATTAAATACTTGTTTATCTCCCTACGTTGAAATTACAGATACCTGTTGATTAAAATAAATTACTGACAATTTATTTAATCAACATCTATAAAATTTCTTGAAAACTTCCACTTAACTTTTTAGTTATGTCGGATACTAATATCCACCTACAGGGTTTGACATGATCTAAACTTATAAGCTTCCTCAAGAGGGATATCATTAATTCCTATAAAAGGACGTGGATTCTATTAATAATTAACAGTTGTCGTACACTTAATATTGTAACCCAACTGATCGAGACTATTGACCCACAAGGTGTCACTCTATAATGAATCAAAATCAATAACATTAAATGTATACATCGATTAATTATCTTTAGATTAAGAGTACAAGTATACATAATAACCATGATGTGTGAATTGTATTATATTATCAGTATGAATACAATTACGTCAAAGTGGTCATATTCAATATATACAAAACGTACTAACACGGTGAGTTGAAACTATATCATTTCAGTAATCAAGACAGACCTGCTGAAACACTGTGTTACAGTTCTACTGATGGTGTATCCAATTCCACCTAAAACTATGAACTAAAGACTTATATTTTATAAGAACTGATAATCTGATCCTTTGTGTGTCAGCCAAATTCTACAAACTAAATTATCTACTATGTAGAATAAGAGACACCTATGCACAATATGATATGATACAATACAAATATTTCCCATAAAGATTCTCATCAAGAAAAATAATAATTTTTTAAATAATTCAAAGAAAAATTAATCCATTACAATAAAGTCATGATTTTTAGTAAAAAAATTAATTAAAAAATCTGCTGGCCACATATGATGATGAAAACAAGAAAAAGAAAACTATAGCATTCAAAACATTATCACATCAAGAAGAAAAAGAAGAAGAAAATAGAAGTGATGAAGAAGTCGCTTTCTTGACCCGACGGTTCAATAAGCTAATTACAAGGGGAAAGTATGTCTGACAACCTTCAAAAAGGAACTTCACCAAAGAAGAAGGAAAGAGAGATCCGATCATATACTACGAGTACTATCTAGACAGAGAGAAACGGGGGGGCTCTATAGGATGCCATAGGCATAATGTAGATTGAAAGACGAATTTAGGCGAATAAATAATAGGATAGGATTTTCTCCGAAGTTCGATGAATCTTATAATTTATATAATTTCGACAAATAAAAGCTTCTGGCGAAATAGAAGATCTACGTGACTAAATTTTCCTGTTCAAAAGAAGATCTCTCTTCTTCTTCATTCTCAACAGGAATGCATTAAGAAAATTGCCCTTCCATATAGATCGTCATGGCATGAACTCATTTTTGCCTTTCCCCACTCCTGGCCGAAATCCAGCTTTGGTGGGCTTCCCCCAAGGTGACACCGAAGGTCTACCTCCTTTCGTGCGCCCCTCACCTCCTCCATGAGGATCATCCACTGAATGCCCAAAACTAGCTAAAGAAGAAAAAAGAAAAAGGTACAAAAAGAAAGAAAAAGACAAAAAGACTATGATAGCAGCATGGGGAGAAAGTGACATAGACAGTTCAGATGATGACTCGAGTGAAAATGAGGTAGCCAATGTGTGTTTGAAAGCTAAATATGAAGAGGACGAGTTCTTCGATCCTGAAACTAGTTTTGACAACTCTAACTCCTGTTTGATGGCGATAAACGATGAAGATGAGGTATCTTCTAACCCTATCCCTTATGAAGAACTATTAAGTATTTTTTAGGAACTATAAGCATCTTTTAATGACTTATATAATGAATCTACAAGAATAGGAACTGCATATCATAAATTAAAGAAATATGCTACACCACTCACTAAGGAACTAGATGACTTGAAAAATAAAAGCAAAGCACTAAGAGAGAAGAATGAAAATCTGTCCAAAATGGTTTCAAAATTTACTCAGGGAGAACAGAACTTGAATAAACTACTTAGTGCATAAAAATACATTTTTTACAAAGCTGGCATTGGTTATAGACCATTCCAAAAACAAAAAGACTTCAAGAATGTGTTCATCAAAAGTTTTATATCTAATGCACCTCATTCTACTTGCACTTACTGTAACAAAAAGGGACACACACAATATTTCTATGATATTAAAAAAAATGTTCAAAAAAGAAAGAAGACTATTTGGATTCCTAAACACGCTGGCGCTAACACTTGAGGACCCACTTATATTGGGTACCAATATCAAAATGTACATTTACTCTTATAGGTTTGCTTAAGTTCAAAGTCCAAAAACGATAAATGGTATCTCGACAATGGATGCTTGAGATGCATAATTGGAGACAAGTCAATGTTTTCAGTGCTCACCGATAAAGACGAAGGTTATATGACATTCGGTGATAACAGTAAAGGCAAGATCATTAGTATTGGTAATATTGGTAAAATTTCATCTCCTATTATTGAAAATATTTTACTAGTTGATGGATTGAAATATAATTTACTTAGTATTAGTCAATTATGTGATAAGAAAAATAGAATCGTCTTCGAAAAGTCTAAGTGTATCATAGAAAGAATTAAAGACAACAAAGTCTTATTTGCCGGCCAAAGATATAAAATATTTACATCTTTGACAAAAAATGATTTGGCTTCATCCAATGTTAGTTACCTTTCTGCAATTAACAATTATGGCGTAGGAAGCTGGGACATGCACACATGGACCTAATTTCAAAATTTTCTAAAAATGAATTGATCATTGGTCTACCAAGAATCATTTTCGAAAAAGACAAATTGTGTAATGCATGCCAACAAGGAAAACAAACTAAAGTTTATTTTAAATCCAAAAAGTTTGTTTCCACTGTTAGGCCATTACAACTATTTCATATTGACTTAATTGGTCCCTTTAGGATTTAGTCTCGGCGCAAATCATGCATACTGTTGTAGTTGATGATCTTTCGAGATACACTTGGGTTTATTTCCTAACTCATAAGGACGAAGTTTTTCCAGCTTTTATTAAATTGTGTAGACGTCTTCAAAATGAAAAGGGTTTCACTATTTCAAACATTAGGACTGATCATGTGCATGAACTTGACAATGCATCTGAAAATTTTTGTGACGATCATGCAATTGGCCATAACTTCTCCGCTCCTACAGCCCTCAACAAAACGGCGTAATTGAGAGGAAAAATAGGACCTTAGAAGAAATGTCTAGAACCATGTTATGTAAAAATTCTCTTCCAAAATACTTTTAGGCTGAACTTGTGAATACAGCTTGCTTCATCGTAAACCATGCCATGATAAGACCCATTTTAAAGAAAACTCCATATGAGCTGTGGAAATGAAGAAAATCTAATGTTAGTTTTTTTCATGTTTTCGGATGTAAATGTTTTATCTTAAATAATAGAAAAGACAACTTAGACAAATTTGATTCAAAATCTGATGAAATTATTTTCCTTGACTATTCAACAAATAGTAAAACTTTTTGTGTTTTCAATAAACGTACTTTACTTTCTGAAGAATCAATTCATGTTACATTTGATGATAGTAGAATTGACTGTTCAAAGGAAATTGTTAGCATTGATGACGATACAGATTTTAGTCAACAAGTTTGATTACTTGATGGAGATGTCTCAAAAGAACAAACTTATAGTCCTACCCCACAAAAAGAGGATAATCAGGAACAAGGAGGTAAAAATGATGAATTTTTATTCTTTATGGAAATTCAACTAGCATCACTCAACGGACCAAATAATAGGTAATTCATCGAAAGGTATAACCATTCACTCATCTCTCAGAAACAGATGTGGAAATTTGGCATTCCTATCTCAGTTAGAACCTAAAATCTTTTTAGAAGTAGAAAATGATGAAAGTTAGATTTTAGCTATGTAAGATGAGTTCAATTAATTTGAAAGAAATAAAGTTTGACTTTAGTCCCAAAACATAAACAGCACAGTATAATGGGCACTAAATGGGTATTTAGAAATAAATTTAATGAATCCGGGATAATTGTTAGAAATAAAACTAGACTAGTTGCACAAGGCTACAATCAAGAAGAAAGAATTGATTTCGATGAAACTTTTGCCCCCACAGCTAGATTAGAAGCAATTCGCATGTTATTAGCATTCACATGTTTTAAAGGTTTTAACTGTTTTAAATGGATGATAAAAGTGCTTTTTTAAACGGTTTCATTCAAGAAGAAGTTTATGTTAGATAACCTTCGGGCTTTGAAAATCGTGCATTTTCTGATCATGTTTACAAACTTACAAAAGCACTATATGGATAAAAACAAACTCCACATGCATGGTATGATAGACTAAACAGCTTTCTCATTGAAAATGATTTTTCTAGAGGAACAATCGATATAACATTTTTCATCAAAACTAAAAATCAAGACATGCTTATCATGCAAATATATGTTGACGATATTATATTCGGTGCCACTAATGAATCTCTTTGCAAGGACTTTTCTAAAAAAATGCAAGGAGAGTTTGAAATGAGTATGATGGGCGAACTAAATTTCTTCCTTAGCCTTCAAATCAAACAATCAAAGGAAGATATCTTCATAAATCAAGCCAAGTACATAGAGGAATTGCTTTTTTTCCGCTAAATACATAGAGGAATTGTTAAAGCGATTCAAGATAGAGGACTGCAAAACAATGAAGACTCCAATGAGTTTTGCAACCAAGCTTGATAAAGATGAAAATGGTAAAACAAAAGATACTAAACTGTATTGAGGTATAATTAGGTCATTGCTTTATCTTACTACTAGTAGACCTGATATAATGTTTAGTGTATGTCTTTGTGCACGTTTTCAATCTAGCTTTTAGGAGTCAAACATAGTAGCTGTTAAGCATATCATTGGGCATCACACTGGAACTCCTAAATTAGGGTTATTCTACCCTAGGGACACAATTTATTATCTTATTGGATATTTCGATGCTAACTATATAGGTAGTAAGATCGATTGTAAGAGCACGAGTTGCACATGTCAATTCCTAGGATGTGTGTATTAGTATCATGATCTAGCAAGAAACAGAACCTAGTTATCTTATCCATTGTTGAAGCAAAATATATAACAATTGAAAATTGTTGTGCGTAGTTACTATGGTTCAAATAGCAATTGTAGGACTTTAAACTGTATTATGATCATTTCCAATTAGATGTGACAACACTAATGTTATAAATCTTACTAAGAATCCTGTTCAATGTTTCAGAACAAAACACGTTGAGATTCGACATTATATTATACGAGAGCATGTTCAAAAGGGAGATGTTGTTCTTGAATTCATAAATACCGACAAGCAATTGGCGGATATATTTACAAAACCCTTGAACGAAAATCAATTCAACTTTATATGTCAAATACTTGGAATGATTGACGATTTTTTAACTAAATTTTCAAGGATTCTAAAAGATTTAATGTCGAGTGTAATCACATTGAAAGGAGTATATTATATCATGATATGTTTGAAATACTCCTATATTTTATCTTTAGCCATTTCACTAGGTTGAGTCTCAGTTAGGTTTGCACACCTTATTTTTATTTTTCAAAACAGTCTGAGGTCAGTCGGTAGCTATTTACGGTCAAACGGATGGGCGGTTAACCGGACTACTTCGTGTCATGTCCTCGTTTTTCTACATACTATTATTACAATATATTGTAAATGAAACCTCGCAACACTAAAAAATATACCTATAATTCCAAACCATTTCATTCAATGAGGTAACAAAAAATCAAGTCTAAGGATATTACATCAAAGAGTACTCCCAGTCCAAAAGGAATTACTAAAATAATGTTGGAGTCAACCATTTTACACTCCCTTATAACATAAAGATACAAAGTGGAAATGAGTTACAATACATCTTTCAAAAATATTAGTACAAAGATATTGGGTAACTCTAGCAAAAGTTTTCAAAAGTCATGCATCACTATATGCACGTCACGCACCACATGCTAAGTATCTGGGATTGTACCTGAAAAAGATAGGGTGAACTTACAAAGACCAGTAGAAATGTCTATGCTAATGTCACACAAGTATGAAATGACATGATATAAGACGCAAATGATCTCAAGCAAGATATAAAAGTTATAACACTAAGCCAATAATAAGTGATGCAAATGCTTCCAAGTTCATCTCACAAGTCAAGATTTTGTTCTGTCAAATTCATTAAATATTTCATTATTTGATAAGTTTCATTCATACTCAATGGTCAATGACGACACCTCACCCGTAGGTGGCCCAACAAGATCAAGTATCTTACTAGCACGATTCCCTCGGAAAGCTAGCTGAATTTCATAACTAGCACCACTCCTATAAGGAGGCTAGCATCGTTTCATATTTCACTAGCACCACTTCTGTCGGAGGCCAGACCACTATATTATTATTCGTAGCATATATCCTCGCGGAGGCTAGACCACTACACCTTGTGTCAAATGCATAAAAATTACAAGTTCATAATGTAGACATTTCACAATTGATAATTTCATATCTTTCTAACAAACACCCGCTATTTATGAAATCCATATCTATGCAAGACAAAACCTCACATATTGTACTCTAAGCCATAACCAACTCATCGATATCATATACAAAATATGATTCAACCAAATACATAGGTAAACCCAATCTAAGGAAAAAGGATAATCCAACCAAAAATGAAAAGATGGTGGTTAAGCACCGAAATCTAACATTAGAACCACAAATCCAAAGGAAAACTAACATAGAGTAATGTTAAGCGAAACCCTATCTATGATAGAAACGAAGAAATATGGGTCAATACATGTAAAATATCCACAGATCCAAAAGAAAACATCTCTACCTCAAGATTTGGTTCAAAAATTTGAGCTTCCAAAGCTTGAGCAACAATGGTGGTGAAGAACTCCCAAGATCTTGCCTCAAGTGAAATTGATACTCTGAGTTTAAAATATCCACTAATCTAGAGATATTAGTGATGGATCTTGAAAGAATTTGAATAATATCAAGAGGAATCAAGGGTTTGGAGTGAGAGTTTGGTGGAGAAGATAATTCCTAGAGAGAGAAAGAGAGAAAATCCCTATTTGGAAAAAATTAGATCTCTTTAAAAATTCTAATTTTTTCCTTTTAAAAACGTGCACAAAATCTGACCGGATGGTCCCCAAATCTGACCGTTCAGATTTTCCTACTGCCTCAAAAATTCAAAAATCTTAGGCCAAAATTTTAAATCTGACCGGATGACATGACCGGATGGTCTCAAATCTGACCTGTCAAGTTTGGCCAAAAGCTAATATTTTAAAAATCTGACTGGATGATTCTGGGATCTAACCTGATGGTCTTAAACCTGATCTAATTGTCCAAAAACCTGACTTGATCGTTCTACACCCTTCTTCCACCTTTCACTTCACCTCAAACATGTTTAATTGCTCAATTTATGTTATACATTTCAATACGAATCAAATAACAACTTTTGGATCACAAAAATTAAACGAAAATTTTTTTGGGCCCTTACACTTGGGGAGGTCAACCGATCTGCGTTGTTCAAAATTTTTTTAAAACCTTGTTCGTTTCATTTTCCCTCACGCTCCAAGAGGTCGACCAAAGAGCTTTGCTTCTCTACCAGGTAATCTCCATCTTCCTCTTTGTATCTTACTCACTCGATTATCAATCATATCTTGTTCATTACCATCCCCATGTCCTTCCTTCAAATAAAAATCCCAAAATTCAATTTCAAGCCCTAAAACTCGGTTTTTCCTAAAATCCATCTCTGTATTCTTCCAAATTCTCTTTGTATCTTAAATGATTACTTACCATGGTATGCTCTAAGAATGCTGCACCTAGTTCGAGTCGATCTCGCCAATCTAAACCCAAGGCATTTGACATGACCCATTTTCGCACCTACTATGTTTCTCAAACTTGGAATAAGTTCGCCACACGATCAATCACCACATGCAGAGATGTCCAACACGTACCTCTTTCTGAACGCTATTATACTACTCTTGTTCATCTATTCTATTGTAATTTGAAGGTCACCTATCTCAATGAATCCATTGACACCTTCTCTAAACACATCAAACTAGAATCCTTGGTTAATGATGTCACTATAGAACTTGACATTGACACTTTGGCTCACATTCTAGATGTTCCAAAGTAGGCCACTCGTTGCACTTCAATACTAACTCTGAAACTGGTGACCATACTCCCACCTCTACCATGATGCATCACATCTCCACGAGTCAATCCAACCCCAGTGGTGTCCTTCGTACTGACCTTAAACCTGAGTTGCGCCTATTTTATCAATTCCTTAATGCTAACATCATCCCTAAGAAAGGCCACTACGAAACTCTCTCTCCTATGCAATGTTTCATTCTCCACTGTCTTCAAACTAATACAGAATTGAACCAGCCACACATTATCCTTTGCAAAATGTTCTATGCCTTCACATCTCATAACAAAAGTCTCCCATGTGGTCCTCTCCTTACCAAAATTTTCGAACATTTTGACATTGCTCTTCTTGATGATGGAAACTGCATTGCTGGTCCTTTTACTTCTGTTGTTATCACTCGAGGGTCCAAATGTATTGCTCGACATGTCCATGATTCTGAGGAAGACGAGGATGCTGAAGATGAAGCGGAAGATGATGAGGCTGGTGAGCCTGCGGTAGTCGTTGAACCCCCTTCATACTACGCTAAGCCCCCCCCCCCCCCCCCCACACTTACTGCCAGCAGCCTCCACAATACAATACTGAGCCCCCCTCCTACCACCAGTAGCCTCCGTCATACTACACTGAACCACCCTCCTTCTACCAGTAGCCCCCACCTTGTTGGTCCGAACTCATGGGCCGATTTGACCAATTGTGTGTTCAACAATCATCCATTTCTGATAGGATCTCTTCAGTTGTTCAAAACCAAATTGCTCTAGCTTAGTTGGTGACTGATCAGCTCGTTGGCATCAATATCCGAATGGACACCTTGCAAACTGATGTGGCTCACCTTCGTGACCTCTACCACTGTCTGTACCCACCACCAGATCCTTCTACTATGTGATGCTTTCTTTGTTTTTGATGATGCCACAGGCGGAGAGATAGTTATGCATGCTATGTGTTAGATGTTTTGTGAGTTAGATGGTCTTTATGATAGTTTTGAGAGTGTTAGATGCTATCAATGGGAGCATATATGGAAGATGATATCTCACTTGCTGCTTATTACACTTCATGATGCTATTATTGCATACTTTATGACTTATCATAGTTATCGTACCTTAACCTATCTATGACATGCTTTGGTTTTAATGACATCGCTTATAAGCCATGGCTTACCTTCTTCATTTTGATTTCCATGTCACATATTGCGTTGGCTTCTTAAAATGTGATAGTGTTTAATGATTTGCACGATGGTATACATACTTGGCTCTATGAGATGCTTTAGATGGTATTCATACATGCGTCATATTAGAATATAAACCATTAACCTTGCATCATCTCATCATCCTTGGAACAAGTATTACTGAGATAAAATGACTTAGATATGCCAAGCTCTTGCATCATTTAATCATATCTTCAAAGAAAAAATGTTCACGTGTTGTATGATGCATATATTGAGGGGGAGCATAATTGCATAAACAACCATTAATTCTTTAAATATATCATCGTTAATTCATGCATAAGTGTCATCATAAAAAATGGGAAGATTGTTAGAAATAATGCCTAAACATGATTTAATTATTTTGGATGCCAAGATTAAGATAATAACTTGATGAAAATTCGAAACTCATATTTATATGTGGTGTTCATGACAAACGTTTAATGAATTTCCTCTTGCATGCCATAATCGAGTAATGTTGTTCGAAAACTATTATTGATCATGCTTTAGATAGATTACTTGTTGAGAAGTAAGCGTGAAAAGTTTTATGATGTTTTGGATTGAAAAAATAGCACAGGATACAAATGTAACAGGGTGCGATTGACCGGACCTCCCTTACGGTTGACTGGATGGGTGGTTGACCACCTCCTACGTGCAGTCGACCAGTCACTGTTTTCTTTGAAAATCCGCCGGCTGATTTCATGTAGGGATTTGATTCGATTCAATCTTTCCTTACAGGATAAAAAAAAAGTTCGATTCTACGCTTATGGAAGGTTGAAAGATTGACGGAATTGTTTTCAAATTGATTGAGCCTCCTTAGAGATTTGATTTAGATTGTCTAGGGTTTATATAACCCTTGGTTCCGTAAAACAAAGCATCACTTTGAACCAACTGATTCTCAAGCAACCAAAAGTCAGTCCTTGCCAATCTCGAAATTCTCTCGCTTTGTTTTAGTTTGTATTTGATTTTTCAGTGATATATTGAGAGAGAAGAAGATAAGTTACACTTAGTATTCGATTTCACTATTCATCTCCTTCTCTATTGTATTGTTGAAGACTTAGTGAATTAGTCTTCTGTGCCAATTTATATCAGTGAGTTATTTGTTAAGTTTGGAAGTGTAAGCCTCGAAGAAACAAGTTTAGGGATAAAGACTCAACGGTTTGGTTAGCTCCTCAACAAAGCTAACGGGAAGGAAAATTTGTAATGTTTATGCGACGCCTATATTTGCTCAAGTTTCTAGTAGATTACATGACGCCTAGGCTGTGTTCGTTTGCTTGTTTGGAAATTTTTTTCCCAAACAAGTTTCTGGATAAAGTTTCCCAAATATTTTTTTATTTTTTTCCCAAATAACTTCATCTCTCTATAAAAAGAGAGAGAGAGAGAGACACTACTAGAATAATAGATAAAGACCACGCTTGATAAATTAAAAAGATCACGTTTTTTGTAAAAGCATGATAAAAAAATGAGAGATGTATTTTTAACCATATTTTTTAATAAAACCGTGATGATTATTACTTTTTAACCATGCTTTCAACAGAACCGTGATTATAAGTAGTTATTTTAACCTCGCTTTATTTGTAAGCGTGATAAAAAATAATTGATTAGTATAATCACGCTTTACATAAACGTGGTAAATAGTAATTGCCAATATTAATTACAGTTTTTTTATAACCGTGATAAAAAGGTAGTCATTTTTTAATACAGTTTATTTAAAAACTGTGGTTAAAAATATACTCATTTTTAATCACAGTTTGTTTCTAACCGTGGTAAAAAAGTGTAGAGAACCAATAAAATTAAAATATAACATTAATTCTAAAAAGATAAAACGACGTAGTTATATATATATATATGTTTTAGTTTCTCAAATTTTCCCTCGCCTCTTTTTCCCCCAGAACCACAAAAAAAAGCCCTAATCTGGAGGAGCCTCAGACTTTCTTTCATCGGTAAGCCTCAAACAATCTCTTCGACTGCCATTTTCTTCGACAAGCCTCAGAACAATCTCTTCGATTCATCTTCCCGGCCAAAATTGTTCGCGGATGACTGTTCGACTGTTCGTGGATGACTGTTCGCGGCCAACGTTGTTGTTTCAGGTAAGGGCATGCTTGCACTGCAATCATCTCTCCCTCCCTCTCTCCCTCCCTCTGTGTGTATGTGTGTGTACTGTAGCTTCTAAAATGTCAAAAAAAAATTAGCTTCTAATTTTTTTTGAAACACTTATACCAAATAACATCTCAGAGGTTTTTTTTCTCAAAAATCGTTTCAAAAACACTCAACTGAACACTAGGGAGTGGACTAGGTTGGCAGTGGACACAAGCTCAGACCAAACCACTATACATCACTTGCATACTCTCTTCCCTATGTCCTTATTTACTCATTGATCATTATATTGTGTGCTTGTGATTATATCTATTTTGTTTAATCTTGAATTTATTCCAAATAATCTGTATTAACAAATTATTTTTATAAACCCAGTTTACCCCCCTCCCTCTTGAATTCCCACCTAGGTAACACCATCCTCTCAAGTGAGCAAGTGATGGGCCCCAAAAGGTGGGTGCCTATCTTTGAAGAGTTACCAATGACTTGATCCAAAACTCTTCCATCCAACGTTCAACCCCTTGTTTGGAGCTAAAGATGCTTCTTGACCATTTGAAATATGACTTTCTTGGTGAGCCTGAAAATTTTCTAGTTGTTATCTCTTCGAGTCTTGAAGTCCACCAGGAAGAGAAATTATTGATAGTCCTCAAAAAGCATCGGAAAGCCATTGGTTGGACGATAGCTGACCTCCAAGGGATAAGTTCTTAGTATGCACACACCACATATACTTGGAGGACGACATCAAATCTTCCCGTCAACCCCAACAACGTTTGAACGCATTCATAAATGATATGGTTCGGAAAGAGGTTTTGAAGTTACTCGATGTTGGGATTATCTACCCAATCGCAAACAGCAAATGGTAAGTCCAATTCAAGTTGTACCCAAAAATTAGGAAGTAACAGTAGTCAAGAACAATCAAGATGAACTCATTCTAACTCGTGTCGCCACAGGTTGGAGAATGTGTATTGACTATCGGAAGCTTAACGCTAGCATGCAAAAGGACCACTTCCCTCTTCCTTTCATTAACTGTCATGCCCCGATTTCTCAATATAATAAAACACAATTTATCTTTCATAACCTCCGCTAACACCGTTTAATAATCCAAAATACTTCATAGATGTGATACCCAAAATGGTATCACAATTTAGCGGGGAAGGTGGTGATTTTCTCGTGGCCAACCATTGGCTTTCTGAAATTCACAAACTATTCAATGCTTTAAGGATAGTAGAGGATGACCTTAGGATCAATATTGTGGCATGTCAATTAACGAGAGAGGCGAACGAATGGTGGGAGTAGATTCTTGAGTCACGGAAGGACGCACGGAGGGCTGCAAGGCAAGCGGCTAGGGTCAATGAACTAGATGTGGAGACATTGACGTGGACAGACTTTGAGATTCTCTTCGAGAATTAATATTTTTTGGAATCCTATCGTGAATAATTGCGCGAGCAGTTTGAGCAGGTTGCATGCATGAGTCGAATTGATGTGTGCGATTAATTTTGTTTGAACATGATGACTTGATTGTTGGCATCCGTTGAGCTTTGTAGAAGCACGAATTATTTTATATTAAGGGTTGAGACAATGACGGCGTGTCCGTGTCTGGATAGTTGGTATTATGTGAGTAGCATCGGTGTCTTATACTATTACTTGGGAGTTTGATGGAATATTCGTGTCTAGCTTATTGATTGTATATAGAGGTGTCGGTGTCGACATGTTCGTTTAATTTCGAGGAGGAAATTCCTTTTAAGAAGGGCAGGATGTAAGGACCCAGAAAATTTTGAGTCTTTAAAATATTTATTTGAAAAATTATTTGCGAGATAATTACTCAATTTATTATTATATGTTTCGGATTTTAATTATAGGACTCGAGCCCGGAGCCCTTTGCTTTATTTCGCGCGCATCTCTTTACATGGTGGGAGGCCTCAGGGACCTTAAAAATCTGAATTTTGGGCTAAAGGGGAGGATAAGCCCTCATTTCTCTCATCTCACTCTCTCTACCACAAGCTCCACCTTCTCTCTACCACCACCACCAATTCCTTCCACCATTATCAAATTCCTTTGAGATATAGGAAGTTTGGATCGTGTTTAACGTGGAATCGAAGACGGATCGTGATTTGGTGCTCGGGAAGTTCGGATTTGAAGCTTGGAGGATCACCAAAGCTAGGGCTTTCACCCATTGATCAAATCCAACCTTTTGAAACTTGAGGTAGGAATTTCTACCTTGCATCATGTGTATATGATGTGTTTTGGTCCATATTTCGTGCATATATTGTAGCCTTGGTGTGATTTGGTGAGTTTGCAAAATCTGAAAATCGCGCAGAAATCTACAGATCGTGTAGGGGCGTCCGGACAGGAACCCTGGGGCTCCGGACGGCTGGCCCAGGAAAATTGACAAAGAGGTAGTATTTTGGGAGTCCAGACGGGACCGCGTGGCATCCGAACGGGACTGCCAGGCGTCTGGACGGGAGTGCTAAATTCACTTTTGACTGTGTAGTTATCTCATATTATGCTTTGAATTATCTTTTATTTAATAGTTTGACATGATCGCGATTATTAGTATGTTTGTGTTGATTGAACAGAACATCATCGATATAATTGGAACATGGTATGGATGTGCATAACATATGCACATATAGTTATTGCATGATAGAAGTAAAATACTAGCCTCCATCGGGAGTGGTGTTAGGAAAACTATATATCTAGCTTCCTTCGGGAATGTGAGGAAATGCCATGAATTGGCTTGGCTAGCCTCCATTGGGAGAAGTGCTAGGACACAAGTTATGATAATTGCTTGATACGACTTGATAGCATGACTAGCCTCGGTTGGGAGAAGTGCTAGGGTATTACTTATATTGATATTACTTGATCATGTTTGATTAGTATCTCATTTGGGTGATGAGTTGGTAGTGAGACGTGATGGTAACACTTGTATTGGTAAACTACGAGTTTTCTTCATGTTATAGTGCTTAACTCATGAAAGTATTGCATTGCCATATAATGTTCATAGTGCATGCCATTTATCTCATATGCACATAGCCTTGACATAGATTTTCCTATTGGGCTTGTAGCTCAACCCTTCCATCTTTCAGGTACCGGACCGAAGGAATAGCATGGAGTGATGTGCATGGTGTGGCATTGTTTTGAAAGGCAAATAGAAGAAGTTATTTAACATCTTTATGAACTTATTTTGGAAGATGTGTTGTAACTTCTATTGTATTTCGGTTGATGACAAATGGAACTTTCTACTCTTTTTGAGATCATGAGCTTGTATCTTGGGCTGGTAGTGCCCCTTTTTTTTGAAAACTGTTGGACACTTACCATTTTGGGTATCACATCTATGAAGTATTTTGGATTATTAAATGGTGTTAGCGGAGGTTATGAAAGATAAATTGTGTTTAATTATATTGAGAAATCGGGGCGTGACATTAACCAAATGCTTGAAAGAATTGCCGGTCATGCTTTTTATTACTTCATGGATGGTTACTCCAGGTATAATCAGATCGAGGTCTCTCTGGAAAACCAAGAAAAGACCACCTTCACATGCCCCTATGGAACATTTGCGTATAGGCGCATGCATTTGACATGTGCAATGCTCAGGGAACTTTTTCTCGACGTATGATGAGGATGTTCAATGATATGATCGAGAAAATCGTAGAGGTATTTATGGATGACTTCTCTGTCTATGGAGATTCATTTCACTCATGCTTGGACAACCTTGAACAAGTTCTATTCCATTGCGAAAAACTTAGTGCTCAATTGGGAGAAGTGTTATTTTATGGTCACGCAAGGTATTGCCCTAGGCCACATTGTGTCATCCAAAGGAATTGAGGTGGATAAATCCAAAGTTGAACTCATATCCGACCTTTCCACACCTAAGTACGTGAAGGATATCTACTCATTCCTTAGACATGTGGGTTTCTACCGCCGCTTCATCTTAAATTTCAGTGCCATATTACGACCATTGTTTTATTTGCTCTCCAAAGACACTTCGTTTGAGCGGACCACTGATTGCGATGATGCTTTCTCAAACCTTAAAGTTAGCCTTCCTACTCCTCGATCATGTCGTCTCCATATTGGAGTTTACCCTTTGAGTTGATGTGTGACACTAGTGACTACGCTGTTGGCGTTGTTCTAGGCCAACCTAAGGATAAAGTTCCTTATGTGATCTTTTACGTGAGTAAAACCTTGACTCTTGATATTTGACTAGCTAACCCCAAAATCGATCGCACACTTGGAGCCATTCAGGCTTCACTTAGGTTAAATTCAATATGTTTGCCTGGACCATCTATGGCTGACGGCAAAGAAAACCAGGTTATGTCAAGAAACCTTCTTCCTCGCCATGACATACCACCTACACTACTTGGACCACTATTACAACAATACTTCGCCCTGCTGACTATGAATTATCATCTTGTATAATGCTTCTAAATGTCACGACACGCAATTACGAGATTAAACCCAGCACAATTGGCATGCGACCTTCTTACTATGGGTTAGATGATGAGGACCTTTCTAAGCACATAGATGAATTTCTCAAAATTCACTCTGTAGTGTGTATCAATGACTTTACTTGCGATACCCTTAAGCTAATATTCTTTCCATTCTCTCTATGAGATAAGGCATTCCATTGACTTACTATGCAACCCACACAAACCATCTTCATTTGGGAGCAGTTAAGGTGAGACTCCTTAAAGAAATACTTTTTCACGGGCAAAACCCAATAGTATAGGCGAGATATTAATTAGTTTACCCAACTAGTTGGCGAATAATTCCATGAAACTTGAAAAAGGCTCAAATACCTCCTTAGAAGATGCCCTCACCACACAAATCCTAAAATGAAAACTTGTTCATATCTTTTATGATAGGTTAATGATGCTGAATGTGGGAGCTCTTTTATGTTAAAAAGTGCAGATGAGACATGACAGTTATTTAAAAATATGTCAAAAATATCTCAACATAATGCCTCGGCTTTCAAAAATAATAAGGGTGTCAGTTCATCTTCAAATAAACCTAAGGAATTTACGAGGTTCAATCCTCTAATGACCTCACATCTCAAGTGGCCACCTTTACCTATAAACGTGATCAGTTACTTTCTAGGGGAGTCCAATCTTTTCAACCTTCCTCCTATTCTGAGGCATGTGCTAGTGTTCAAGCCTCGCTCACTTTGTGAGTGAGTGCCATATGGTTTCTCATACCCTAATTTTGTGTAAGAACAAGTTAATACAACACATGGATATGCTAAATCGGGTAATGATCCATATTCAAACACCTATAATCTAGGATGACATAATCACCCTAATTTATTGTGGAAGCCCCAAAAAAAAAGGCAATAATTTTACTAGACCATCTAGGCCGAGTTACTTCAATACTTTCAATCCTTTGACCAATCATCCCGCAAGAACTTAGTTCAGCAAATCAATTTCCAACAACAAAATCGCAACAAAAAGAACAGAACAGAACGTAGCACCAACAAAAATATAATTGAAAATAGAACCGAACAGAACTAAAAATAAAAAATCAATAGAATTGTGAAAACAAAACAGAATCGACAAAACATAACTTAAAAAATAATACCAACAGAACAAAACCAACAAACCCCAATTTCACAAAATCGAACAGAACTAAACTGAAAATCGCAATGAACAATGTAGAAAATTATTGTAATGAACAATCTGTTAGGGATCGATTCCCGAGACCCAACGATGAACACGTATAGTTTATACAATAAAAATATTATGAAACCTTACTAGGCAGAACTAGGGTTCATACCTTCGAGATCTGTTTGGTTTGATCTCGGCTGTCTTCAACAGTTTGATTTTGATCGAACTTTGAACATGGTAGGAATGATCTTGCTCGACTGACCTTGAGATCTTCTACCGTAATCCTATTGCATCTTGATCACGTACCGAGTGTGGACTCAAAAGCGTGATCTCTTTACCTTCACAGAACTTCTCTCAATAATTTGAGTATCAAGTTGTCTCTGACCTAGAAGGCATAACGGTGTTTATATAGGCAACGATAGGGACCCCAGGAGAAGTATGGGCTGGGCTTCCTATATAATTCGGGATTCTTAGTCCAACCCGGATTAATTCCGAATTATATAAATTATAATTCATACCACTACAGAATTATAATTGCACTCCCTTCCCATATCTCAAAATTATATTTCGAGCTCCATGTTATTAAATGCTTATTTATCTCCCCACGTTAAGATTACAGATACCCGTTAATTAAAATAAATTACTAACAATTTATTTAATCAACATCTATAAAATTTCTTGAGATCTTCCACTTAACTTATTCGTTATGTTGGATATTAATATCCACCTGTAGGGTTTGACAAAATCGAAACTTATAAGCTTCTTCAAGGGGATATCATCAATCCTTATATAGGGACGTGAATTTCATTAATAATTAATAGTTGTCATACACTTAATATTGTGACCCAACTCATCAAGACTATTGGCACACAAGGCCTCACTCTATAATGAATCAAAGTCAACAACATTAAATGTATACATCGATCAATTATCTTTGGATTAAGAGTACAAGCACACATAATAACCATGAGGTGTAGATTGTATTATATTGTTAGTATAAATACAATTATCTGAAAGTGGTCCTGTCCAATATACACAAAGTGTACTAACACAGTGAGTTAAAACTATACCATTTTCTGTAGTCAAGACAGACCTACTGAAATACTATCATATAGGTGGTGGGTCCAATTCTACCTAAGACTGTGAACCAAAAACTTATATTCTATAAGAACTAATAATGATCCTCTGTGTGTAAGCCAAACTCTACACGTCATATTATCTACTATGTGGAATAAGAGACACTCATGTACAATATGATAAGATATAATGCAAACATTTGCCCATAAAGATTCTCATCAAGAAAGGAAATAATTGTTTAAATAAATCAAATAAATATTAATCCATTACAAAAAGTCATGGCTTTTAGTATAAAATTCTAACACAATCCATGCCAAAGAAACTCAATTCACAGAGGACATAAACATTCTGAAAATAACATCAACATACAACCCACTTCAGAATCAACATCACCAAAATTCTAGCTCGAAAATCATTTGCAAACTAAAAAAATGAAAGGTAAAACGAAGCCCGATCGAAGGATAACCCTTCCGCATACCTTGGAGGATTTTAGAGAACAACCAACGAAGATCGAAGAACAAACAGATGAAGATTAGAGAACATGCGATGCAACAATTGGTCTGGGAAATTCTCTCAATCGAAATCTTCTTGATTGAAAAACTTCAAGTTTTCGAAGAACAATAGAGATAAACAAAGCATGAAATAATGACACCCTATGCTATAGAAACACAAAAGCACAAACGAAGAAGCAATGCTTGGTTTGGGAGACCGAAATGTCACTCTATCTAAAAGATGAACTTTTTGGGAATATAGCAATCAACGCGTCAATGCTTTTTAGTTAACAACACTACTGAGATGTTTTGAATCAAAGCTTCAATATTTTTAAATTATTCGAAAGTATTAATAAACACTTTTATTTTCTCTATACAAACACTGAATAAGCACCAACCAAATGGTCCGTATAATTGTTAAGAGATAATTATTTTTATATTCCTTCTACTCTAGGTCAAATTTTGATTTGGTCATTCTAGTTTCAATTTGAATACTAAGCCCCCTCAATATTTGACATTTGGTTCAATGCAGTCCATCCGTTCGGTTCCATCAAAATTGGCTAATGGAAAGTGGTCATATACAAGTCCGAGGATAATTATAATATTTTACGTCTTTTTTTTTTAACTTCCCAACCATGCACACTCTCTCTTCTCTCTCTCTCTCTCTACACACACACAGAGCCAAAAGAGCTATGCTATGGGTACAGATTGAACAGCTGACAGTGACACATCTCATTTACCTTTCTCTTTCTCCTTGCAAATTTCTCTCTCCCTCTTTTTTACTCTCTCAATTTCACCTTCCAGCTAATGTTATTAATCCCGTCACGTACCAGACGGTACGTTCCGTACCGGCGGCAAACTAGGGCACGTCAAAGGGTGTTCCGTTCCGGTGAACTTATCGGCTGTTCCGGACAGTTTTGGATAATTCTGACCGGTACCGGCAATACCGGATCTCGGTCGGTACCATTACAACGTCTTGCAGAAAGAAAAATACAGTAGTTACTTCGGCTGTAACAAGAAGTAAAAACCTCTAGCAGTCATGAAACAAAAAACACAAACAAATAAACCAAATCTGTAACGATGGTGGTTGACTTCATCAGATCAGACCATCACGACCACCACAAACACACATACACGCTCTGTATAAATGTACATAGTACATACAAAAAGAGAGAGAGTGAGCGATACAACTAATTTATGTAGAGAGAGAGAGAACTCCAAATCTCATCTGCTGCGGTTGATTTTCTAATCCCTAATCTGATGCTCAAACTTCTCGTTTTATAGTATCTCGAACTTTACCATTTTAACCCTACTCAACAACTTATTTACATATCTTTAACTTACTGTTTTAACCCTATTTTACAACTTATTTACATGTGGTGCGGAGGAGGGGCCTACGGCAAAGGATATGTTAGGATATTATGTAAGTTACCCTAAATGCTATTTTTTATAGGTTTATTTTATATGTTAAATATAATTTTTTTTACAAATATTATTTAAATTTTTTTTTAGCGATAAATCCAAAACGGTATGCCGGTACCTACCGGTACTGGTACGTACCGTACCAGTAACAAAATCGGTACACTTACCGGTACGAGATTGATAACTTTGCTTCCAGCATTTAACTCACCAGAGATATATTGGTGATAATGAAAAACAAAATTAATTTTTCAACATTTTAGAAATTATTATTTCATCTTACGAGTTCAGAAAAATAAAAAACATATAAACAAATTTTATAAAATTAGAAAAGACAAAAAAAAAATCTAAAAATCTGGTATGTTTTGATTTGTTGACGAAAATAATAAAAAATTGAGTTCATTTTGATTTATTTTTCATCTTTAATAAAAAAATTAAGCTTGAATATGATTTTTAGATTTTTTTCATGACGAACTAATAATCCACAAAGTATTTGAGACAAAACTAACAAATGCAAAAAAATTATTAGATAAAGATAAAAAAGCACAAATAAGGAAGTTAAGACAAAAAATGCATATGCCCAATTTGTCCTAACTTTTTAATTTATTTTATTTTTATAGATTATTGGTTCATCTCGACAAAAAAAATACAAAAAATATAAAATTATATTCAAAAGCTAAAAGAAAATTTAAATGATGAAAAATAAGTCAAAATGGACCCTATATTTATATTATTTTTGTTTTTTCTAATTTTTTATATATTTTTTACTTTTCTAAAAGAATTCGAAATGGTTTTTTATTTTAATATCACTTTCTCTTATTAACAAAATTTTATTTAAAAATTTTTGAGCTCACGATTAATATCGAAATATTTTTTTTTAAATGAATGGTCAATTTTAGAATTTTTTGAAAATAAAATTCAGACAGTACGACCGAAAGGTGTTCAAATGAGTAGTTTTAGTTACTTTTTTTTTTTATGAATCGGTAGCAAAAGTTAAAAAAATAAAAAAGTATGCCCACTGATCAGTCACCATCCCACTAAAAAGGATGACTGACACCGTTCATTTGAATCACTTTCTATTGAAATATTTTTTAAACTAATTTTTTAACCTAAAAAGATTAAAATGAGCGGTGTCATTTAGTTTTTTAGTAGAGAGGTGACTGAGTGGGTATATTTTTTTTGCTATTTTTTCTACTTTTGCTATCACCCTATTAAAAAAGCGGGCAATATCACCCATTTAAACTTCTTTTGATTGTGCCGTCTGAATTTTTTTAAAAAAAATTTCTAAAAATTATTGTTAACATCAAATTATTTCAAAATTAATAGTGAACTTAAAATAAAATTTTATTAATGAGAAAGAAAATTGATTATGACAAAACTTGTATTAAAAAATCGAAACATACAAAAATTTATAAAAAAAGTATCTAATTTTTGAAACAAATATTCATGATTATGATAAAATCTAAAAATTATGTTAGAAATACAAACAAAACCTTTAAAGAAAAGTAAATTGTGCTCAAGTTTATGAAACCTATCAATTACTAGCCGACTTAAATAAATTATATATTGATAAATATTTGATAAAAATTAATTTTTTATTAAAAATAAATTTTAATTTATTGTACAATTTTTCTATCTTTTAAATTTTTTTTAATATGGTATTACAAATGTGTGTTTGTGAGAGAGAGAGAGCGCTTTTTGAGTGTGTGCCTTTTGGGGGTGTGACCCGTGTGGGAAAGAGAGAGAGCATAGCTAGAAACTTATAAAAAAAAAAAACGTAAAATACCATATTACTCTCAGACTTAGTCATGTGCATTGTACATGGTCAATTTTCATTAGTTAATTCGGACGAAACAAAACGGATAGGTAATTGAACCAAATGTCAAAAAATTTAAAAGGCTTAGTATTCAGATTGAAACGAAAAGGACCAAATCAAATTAAATCTAAAATCGAAGGGATGAAAAGGTAATTATGTCAATTGTTGGAAAAATTAAGGGTTCCATTCACCGTTTGTTGTTTGTTCTAAGCTAAACAAATTTTGTTTACCTTCCATCTTATAAAATCACTTTAAAATTTTACTTTGATGATTAAAGTCACCTATTTAGTTTAAATTAATTTATTTAGTTATCACGAAAAAAATTCAACTCAATCAAATATCAGTAATTACTTGACTAAAAAACTAATTTTTATTTTAAAATTTTAACTAGGTTTTTAAAATTTTTAACCTTAAAAATTTATATTTTTAGATCAAATATTTAGTATTTAATTTTTTCTTAATAATTAACTAAATTAATCAGAACAAATAAAAAATTTTGATCATCAAATTAGAATCAATGGTCCAAACAACAACGGGAGAGTCTTCTAAAGCCCTAATTTCACCACACTATTATATCTATCATTCGTACATGTTCCTCGACCTAACTGTCGAAACCCTAGTCTGCGAACGTCGAGAGAGCGAGAGAGAGAGAGAGAGGAACAATGGGAGAGTCTCTGGTACTGCGGGGAACAATGAGGGCCCACACCGACTGGGTCACCGCAATCGCCACCCCGATCGACAATTCCGACATGATCGTCACCGCCTCCCGCGACAAATCCATCATCCTATGGCACCTCACCAAGGAGGAGAAACTGTACGGCCTACCCCGCCGCCGCCTCACTGGCCACTCCCACTTCGTTCAGGATGTGGTACTCTCTTCCGACGGCCAGTTCGCACTCTCCGGATCCTGGGACGGCGAACTCCGTCTCTGGGACCTGGCAGCCGGAACGACCGCCCGCCGCTTCGTAGGCCACACCAAGGACGTTCTCTCCGTCGCCTTCTCCCTCGATAACCGCCAGATCGTCTCAGCGTCACGAGATCGCTCAATCAAACTCTGGAATACCCTAGGTGAGTGCGACAAGTTGTTGTAATTTGTGTGAAGTACAATATCCGTTCTAACTAACAGAAAAAGAACTATTTAACGACTCTATGAAATTCGGGGGCCGAATATTCCAGCGATCGAGCCCTTATTAAGAATGAAATATCTCACATGCGATCCATTTTATGGTTTGGTTTAACCATTTTTTTTTCACGCAAGGCCAAACGATGGTTTTGTTTTCCTACCAATATAGCGCAAAATTGGATTCCATATAAGTTTTTGCCTTAAGTTTTGCTTACTCCTCTATGGTTTTCACTGCAACACGGCCATGTTAAATTACCTGGCCAAAATGCTCACAAGAATACGACTGGAAGTTTCTACATTAGAAAATATTGTGGTTAAAAATTTGTATTTTTCTCATAATTTTGGAGCCCTTTGAACTGATGTGATCTCCCGGAAAATTTAGCTTCCGAATATGATTTTATACTCTTTAGATTTTTTTCATCAAGTCGAATAAATAATTCACAAAAAATTAATGTATAAAAAACAAATACAAAAGAACTAAAATATAATTACCACAGGCCAAATTGGGCTGATCTAAGAGATTGTGTTATTGGGACCGTTTTATGACTATGATTTTGGTTACTCTTATTACATTATTAGTTCAAGTGCCTTCATTTGGAATCCGAGGGTATCCAAACAGAGCGATGGTTGATTTCTACAAAACCCTTTGGAACCATAAAATGATTAGAAATGTATGGAGGCATGGTTTTAGTTTTATTTTATTTCTTGACCCAGGTGAGTGCAAGTATACAATCCAAGACGGTGATGCACACTCCGACTGGGTCAGCTGTGTCCGATTCAGCCCCAATGCGCTCCACCCAACAATTGTTTCTTCTTCGTGGGATCGTACTGTTAAGATCTGGAACTTAACTAACTGCAAGCTGAGGTCCACACTAGCTGGCCACTCTGGCTACGTCAACACGGTGGCAGTGTCACCTGATGGGTCGTTGTGCGCGAGTGGAGGGAAAGATGGGGTCATCTTGCTATGGGACCTAGCTGAGGGAAAGAGGCTTTACTCGCTTGATGCCGGCTCCATCATTCATGCTCTTTGCTTCAGCCCCAATAGGTACTGGCTCTGCGCGGCCACTGAGGCTAGTATCAAGATATGGGATTTGGAGAGCAAGACCATTGTTGTCGATCTCAGGGTCGATGCGAAGCAGGAGGCCGAGATGAATGAAGGCAGTGCTACCGAATCTGGCGCTAAAAACAAGGTTAACATTGTGATTTTTGTGTATAATATGTGTTTATAACAGGTTTTGTGTTTTCATTGCTGTTGCTGTTTTTTTATTCTGGTTGTTGTTCAAACGTTATCTTATGTGTTTCATGTTGTCGTTGAGTTGGGAAAGTATAGAGGTTGGTCAGCTTTGTTTCTTCCCTGCGCCTATCCCGACAAAACCCCTTTTGGATGACACAGTGTTTCCAAATTGTGATTGCCGATCAAATGGTTGTTTGTATTTGGGATTTTTTTGTTTGCTTAGCTTTGGTTGCCCATAGTTACATCTTCAGTGTCCATTTGAGATTTGTCTTGTATTGCTTTGGGCATTAGTTGGGGCTAACATGCAAATGGTGGTCTGCCATTTTTTTTTGCTTGGCTATAATTGACAAGTTAGAAGTTCTTTTCTTTATTTCGACTTTGATTTCTGTCTTCGGAGTTTGGTTGATATTGGAAGAAATTTGACCGGTAAACTTGGATTAGATTTTCGGTTGTGGTTTTTTCTCTCTTTCTGTTGTAGAACTATCACTAGCACTTCCATGACTCTTAACCATGATATCGATGGATCGAGCTGAATTTGTCATGGTATTTGCTGATAGTATTGGATGGATTCTGGGGATTTCTGCCATTCTTTGGTTATCTCTTTTAGATCTCTATATTAAATTGAATTTTGTGGCCAAGACTTCTGAAATTCCCTTTTTTCCCCCTCCGTTATGCATCTTGCAACTTCATTGACTTTTGATTGGTGATGTATAGTAGGCTAATAGCTTGCCAATGCTTTGTTTATGTTGTAGTTCTCGTAGTTTTAAGTACTAAGCTTAACTTCAGTTGTCAAATGTAATCAAGTTCGCGTTGCAAATGTGGTTAGGGTAGAGTAGGCTACTGTGGCATGGTCCTTATGGTTGAGTTTGATTTTCTTATTGTTTTCCCTTCGGTGAACAGATTATTATGGATACGGATTATTGGTGCCGTTGTATTTTAGCTTTTACACTTGCGTGCTGTTGTATATTCTGCTGTGTGTGTAGCTTAAACCACTTAAGTTTTGATGTTCTGTTTTGTTCATTCCTTGCCATCTTTAATGATGAAGAGAAATTTATAGAAAGTGGTGCTTGTTTTCAAATTATTACTGATAAACCTTAACAACATATTTTCAGGTCGTATACTGCACAAGCTTGAGTTGGTCTGCTGATGGAAGCACTTTATTCAGTGGATATACCGATGGCATAATCAGAGTTTGGGGAGTTGGTCGTTAGTGGAATGCTGATTTAGCCAATGGATCAATGAGTCATAGTGGTTTTTAATTTGAGTTGGGTTTCAGTTGAAAGGTTGACAGGATAATTGTATTCTCTATATTTGATGGCTTTGAAGCCTAAGCTGTTTTGGTTTTGGATATTTTTGTTAGTTGCTATGACACACTGGTGTTGGCTATACATCTAAGTTATGTTGCTTGCTTTTGTCTTCAGTTTATTTGTTTCTTACTGGTATTCTAGATCTAGACTTGTAATCCTGGAGGCAGATATGATGTGTAGTTTCATGGAGGTTGAAGGTTTCAGTCATGAATAAATAGACGCTGGCATTTCATTGAAAATGGTTACCTAATTTAAGGTCGCATGCAACTTTATTTTGTTGGTTCCATCAGTTGTTTGATTCAGATCAAAGAAACTATGATTACTTTTTAGTTCTAAGATGTTTCTCTTGTCCGTTAAGGGAACTCAGTTCCCGATCAATTGGTTGAATGATTGGGTCCAGCGTGAATTTGCAGAGAGATAGCAAGTCCTTCCTGGGTTAACTGCAAGAACTGTGGCATCCTTGATAGTGTGATAGACAGCAAGGATCACCTGTCGATCTCTTTTTTTTGTTACCTTCTAAAGGTGAGATGGGTCGAGCTTTCACAGTAACAGGAGCCTCTGAAAATATTGGCACCAGTGGTAGTCACTATATCGACTGGAGCAGCAGATTTTGAAGAAAGACATTGTACAAGTTAGGTCAAGCACAAGCAAAATCCCATACCACAGAAAACTTGATAATTTTCTATTAATTGGATGTGTGAAATTTTGTTGCGTCGGAAGGAGGCCAAAACTGGGACACCAGGCTAGACATAAAAAGCTGGAAACCCCATCCAGCAACACATTTTTCTGCATACAAAGTTTGCTTAATCCAGGGGTTGGTAAAGTTAGATTTGCCTATTATATGTTCTATAAGCCTTATCTTCTTGCGTTAAATCTCAATGATAAAGCAAGACTCGTATCATCCCCGTCTTCAACCTCTGATGTATTATTATTAGAGCTAATCATATTTGTAGTCAGCAGTCGACCTTTTTCGCCCAACAGTAGTTGTGGAAGACTTTGAAGATGAAGCATGACTTAGACCACTGCCCTTATTAAAACACCGCTTTGTAACATTTTCTTCCTTAAACTTCCATCATTGCGTGAAAATGCATGCATGAAGATCAATTAATCTGCACTACTTTAGGTCCTTAATTCATTTTATTTGACTTATTTTGGACTATTTCATATTTCAGGCTATATGGGTCATTTGCGTGAATTGAGCTTCAATTTAAAGGTTTGACGGCTCTATAGCCCATTGTTGACACCATAAATGTGAGATCCATTAAGACAATAACACTTGGACGAGAAAATACAATATGAAGTCAAACAACGTAGTCAATAATGAATAGTGTGATGCTGGTAAGGGTTTTTCGAGAAGGTCTCATTTGGTCAAGAATTTTCGACGATCGAAGGTACCTACTCAACGTACCAGTCAACCTCCTGGGGGGGAGGTCGGGAACTCAGTTCATGTTCAGATGGTACAGAAGCAGAGGCCGATTGAGAGGTATCAGATCATTAACCCGCTCAGTGATATGGACTTTTTCAGCCTCACCACTCACGCTCAGGTGCTCTACCGACTTGAAAACCGACGCCAGCTCAACCCATTGAATCTAGACTCATGGTATTACAAGGTGTATTGGAGATGCTACAGGGTGATCAGGCGACTTGGGAGAGTGAGTACTTGCTCCGATGAGACTATCTGAGCATGCTGCTTCTCTGAGTAGCTATAGAAGAGTGGTTGTAGGGTGATTTTGTAGGAACAGATGAAGATGACATTTGTACACCCTAGTCAGCTAAAATAACATGTAGCCTACATGCCATTTTGTAAGCATGCATGATGATTGCACCAGCATTTTCTCTAAGTGTATGATGTTATGCTATGTAAATGAAAAGGATCTTTTGCCACTTATTTTGTCACTTAAACTCTATATTATTTCTTTAATTGTAGAATGGTTAAAACAAGAAATGGTGCCAACACTTGCAATCAACCCGAATCGAGCAACGTTAACGCCAACCCCCATCCTCCCCCTCACCTGAACGCAGCCCTCGACATTAAGGAATTGAACCAACTCTTGTGCATATTCCTCGTTGCCACCCAAAACCCGCATCACCATGGACCCCAATCCCACGTGCAACCAAACCAAAGCATCTTGCTCAATGAATTCTGCAAGCGACAACTGATCGACTGGCAAAAGAGTATCGCTGATGTGCCAATCACATCAGTAAAACTGATTTTTACCTCCCGAATATAGAAAATCAATAGAGCGGCAAGACATGTATCGATCCATAAAGAACAGTAGGAAGGTTGTCACGGGAGTTGTAGTTGTAGCATTTTGGATGCCGACCTCAAACTTGGAAAGATTTTAATGTCTAAAATTGCAAAGAATTTTAGAATTAATTAAATAAAGAAAGTGGGCTTCATCATCGAAATTTGTTCAACCTAGTAGTCAACATTTTCTCTTTAATAACTCAATCAAGAATTCAGGTCAGAGAATCTTGATCGGAAAATTTTTTGATGAAAATAATCTAATTTGAAAGATGTGTTCTCAAATTAATTTTAGTTTAAGAAACATTAATTCAAATCGAAGAAGGATATCGACCAAAGTATCAAATATATCAAATTAATGGCGACAACTGATGAAGTGCTTAACACTTCTTGTTTGGTTCAAAAGTAAGAACTCGAATCAATTTAAGAACAAACAATAAAAAATAATTGAGAAGATGTTGAAATCCTAGATCATCGGACGAACTAGGTATTTAGAACTAAGCCTCCAAGGGCTTTAAATATGTAGAAACCATAAAAAGAATAAGAAAACTATCGTAAAAAGATAAGGAAACTTACTAATTAGGAAATAAAATGAAAGGAAACAAAAATAAAGAAAATATGGAATTCACACAATCCTAACTTTCGATTCAATCAGGCTTTAACCCTAGTCAGTCAGTTTACCTACTGGAAGTTTTATGCTTTCTTTTCCAAAACCTGACTAGATTGGTCTGACCTGATGATCAGGTCTGGTTCCAACTCTTTTTGCGCGTAACTTGATGATCCAGTCACGCTTTTTCCTTCAGCACATGCGTGACCTGATGAACCCGTCAGGTTTTTCCTGACCTGATGGCTTGACTTGATGAACAGGGCAGGGTCATGCTTTCATGGAATTTCCTTATTTTCTTGATTTCTTCAACTTTCTTTAGCTTTTTCTTGACTTTGCATCATCCTCAACCTCAGTACTTCCTCCAATTGCACTTTCATATTTCCTCAGGTGTTAGGACCTTCTCCAGGTATTTGAATATCATCATTTCGCCGTCAAACACCTTATTTATCATTGAAAATCTGCAATTGGAAAAAAATTACCTTACGTGCATTATTTGATAAAAATAATGATTAAGTACCGCACGTATGCTTAATGAGGACACGTTGAGCCGTTATACAAGATGTATTACAGTCTCAGCACACTCCCAACTTGAGAGTTGCTAGTCCCTAGCAACTATAGTCCAGAAAACATAAAAGCAGTAATAATAATAAAAAAAGAAAACTAGAGAATTACTACTAACTACAACTTAGCACAAAACGAACTACGAAACATACTTCTCCAGCATCAACCACGAGACACATCACATATGCACGATAAAAATTCGATAGTGTTGTACCATTCAGTTTAGGTACGCTATCAAACAAAGCATCCGCTCTAAGTTTAAACTTTTTTCCAAATTATCACGTGTTATGGATGTAAGCAATTCAACGATCCATGCAAACTTCAATTTCAAAACTCACCAGACACTCTCTCAAAGAATATTGATTCTCATTGTCGTGATGGATATCCCAATGAATTCTCACACATCATGCTAAATAATGCAAATGCTTAGGCAATTGATTTATGCAGTGAACCAATGCTCGAAAGAAAAAGAAAGTCATGAAATATGCCAACTTGACTCATGCAGACGCAACACACACATTCATGCCAAATTCAACTCACACATGAGATCAATCGTAGGGCTTTAAGGTTTATAATGACTTTGGGTGTCAAATGATGATAAATTCCAATTAGCATCGACCTATACTAACTTGGATCAACTTCGCGGTGGTCGACACTATTTCCTAAGTACCCATGTCAAATACTCATTGTTACTCTCTACTAACTATTTCCATCTTCAGTACCTCCTGAAAAAATATAGACTCCCGACTGCTCAGCTCTTTCATATAGTACTAGACCCTCCTGATTAACTTTTATGTGTGTATTCTTTTACAATTTGGGCCTCTAAACTGATGTATAGCTGTTTGAGAATGCTAAATTTGGTGTTTAGATGCACGTCATGGGACTTGGTTCCTTCAGAAATTGGATGGGGTTGGTCAGTTCTTGCTTCCTCTATTTTTTGATATTGCGTGATGCACCTGAGAAGTCATAGAACACTTTTATACTTTTGGCAATTTTTTTCTCTTTTTTTTCTTTTTGTTTTAAATTTTAATTCGTCTTGATTGGTTAGACAGATGACGTGACCGGTCACGTTTTTTCACTATTTTTAATTTGGTCCAGAATTTTGACTAGATGCTTTAACTGTCCGATCTTTGCTTTGATACCTTCTGAACATCGCCATTTCACATATTTACTCCCAACCATCTTTATATCATTCGGTTTCCTCGGCTTTTTGAAAAAATTAGGTTCGGACTTGACTCAAATTCATGGTCTGGGAGACTCATATATGGTTTAATCAAAGAATAATGGCCTAGTATTCTTTCCTACATGTTCGAACGATCTCAGAATGATGCATGCACTATGTCAACATAAACAAGATATGACATTTATGGAGAGGAAGAAATAAAGAGTCTAAATTTTTTTCATGGAATGACGCACAAAAATCTACATTCACGTAGATCAATTAATTCATACACACATGTTAACTCGATGGTGTTCAAAGCCATTCAGACTTGAATGAATGGGATGAATACAGCACATTAAAGCTTATTAACACGTAACTCTCATTCCTATTCCTTGGCACATGCATATTGATTCGTGACTCACACAAGGAAAGATTGACTTAACAAAGACACTAAAAGTTAAAAATTTAGCCAAAAACTGACAAAAAATAGAAAAAGAAAACATGGCCTAACATAGAAACTAGCTGCTCCCCCCAACTTGAAATGTGCAGTGTCCTCAATGCACAAAGATACATCAATTATGAAGCGTAGGAAAATAATGATAGTACCTACTCGGAAGAATGTGGGAGACGGAGATCTCCCAACTTAAACAACAGAACCTACAAGGGTTAGGCCGAACAACATAATATAGATATATACAAATAAAAAATAAAAATTTTCACCATTTCTTTTACGCAAAAGGCACGAGTATGAATTTTCTCCCTATTCAAAGACTGTGTTTTCCTATTTGTTGAAAGGACAATATGCAAATGATTCAACAATATCTTGAGAAACCATCATCTAATATGGTACCACTTCCTTTGACTTTGACCAAATTTCTGATCCACCACTCAACTTTGAAGAAATATCCCAAAAAAAAACTCAAGAATGTAGAAAACCAGTAGAGCAGCAAGATAGAGCATCAATCCACGAAAAATAATAGGAAAGTTGTCACGAGACTTCTAGTTGTAGCGTTTCGGATGCTAACCTCAAATTTGGAAAGATTTTATGTCTAAAATTGCGAAGAACTCAATTAGGCTAGATCTTCGGAATTTGTTCAACCTAGATTTTGGTAGTTAACATATTCTCTTTAATAACTCAATCAAGAATTTAGACCAGAGAACCTTGATCGGAATATATTTTGGTGAAAATAATTTAATTCGAAAGATGTGTTCTCAAATTGATTTTTGTTTAATTAACAATAATTCAAATCGAAGGAGGACATCGAGCAAAGTATCAAACTGCTAATGTTGTTAACACATATTGTTTGGTTAAAAAAACAAGAACTTGAATCATTTTAACAACAAACTGTGAAAATTAATTGAGAAGATGTTGAAAACCTAGATCATCGGATGAACATCATTTGAGGATCTTGCCTAAAAGATTTTACTTAGCATATTAGTGAAAAAAATAAATAAATAAATTGAAAACATAATGGAAGAAATTAAATAGATCTTACTTGAAGAAAGCCTAAATGAATATTGAATTAAAACTATTGGAATTAAACTCTCTAATTAAAAACTGAAAGAAAAACTAGAAAGAAAACTAATAAGAAAATGCTAGGTATTTAGATCTAAACCTCCAAGGATTTTAAATAAAGAGCAACCCTAAAAAGAATAGAAAAACTATCCTAAAAAGATAATAAATCTAAATAATCAGGAAATAAAACGAAAGGAAACAAAAAAAAAAAGAAAGAAAATACAGAATTCGTGCAGTCCTGACCTAATGATCCGATCAGACTCTAATCTTGACTGATTAGGTTTACCTATTGCAAATTTTATGCTTTGTTTTCCAAAACCTAGTTGAACTGGCCTGACCTAACGATCAGGTTAGGTTCCTTCCCTTTCTACGCATGACCTGATGATCCAGCACGCTTTCCCCTTCAACACATACGTGACCTGATGAACCAGTCAGGTTTTTCTTGACTTGCTAAACAAGTTAGGGTCATGCTTTCATGGAATTTCCTTCTTTTCTTGATTTCTTCAACTTTCTTGGCTTTTTTCTCGACTTGGCATCACCCTTGACCTTAACACTTTCTCCAATTGCACTTCCATATTTCCTCAGGTGTTGGGACCTTCTCCGGGTATTCGAATATCATCATTTCGTCATTAAGCACCTTCTTTATCATAGAAAACCTGCAATTTGACAAAAGCTACTCCACGTGCATTATTTGATAAAAAAATGATTAAGTACCGCACGTATGCCTAATGAGGACATGTTGAGCCGTTATACAAGGCGTATTATGATCTCAACAACAACTACCTGTCCTTTTTTGAGAGACCAACCCTACGATAGCCAAAACTTGGTTAAAGCAAACATAAAAACTCTTGGAGATCAAGTAGGTATTGGACAACGACAATTGAGTAGCTCTCCAACTCACTTTGTAACAAGAAATTCCTAGGACACGTGGTGTCAGAGAAAGAAATTTATGTGGATGATAACAAGATGGAGGCTATCAAAGTCTAGAAGAGGCCTACTACCATGGCTTGAGATTCAAAGTTGCTTGGGACTCACAAGGTATTATAGATGATTTATTTTGAACTTCTCGACATTGGCAGACCGATGACTAGCTTGACTTGAATCAAGTTTGATTGTGACGATGCCTGTGAGAAGTCTATTCTAGAGTTTGAAGGGTGGATTGAACAATGCCTCAATACTTATTATTTCAGAATGTGACATAGGATATGTTGTTTATTGTAGCGTGTCCACTAAAGGATTAGGTTGTGTGCTGATACAAAATGGCAAGGTCATAATATATGTATCCCGACACCTGAAGCCACACAATATGAATCATTAGACTCATGACTTGGAACTCACAATCGTATTTTACACACTAAAGTCATGGCTTCACTACTTGTATGAAGAGAAGTTTGAGTTGTTCACGGACCACAAGAGGCTCAAGTACATATTCACACAGAATGATTTGGATATGAGGCAGAGATGTTGGATAGAATATTTTTAGGACTATAACTTTACGCTCTTTTATCACCTAGGAAAAGCTAACGTTGTGGATGATACAATCAGACACAAATCCCGAGGACATGTCGCCAGCTTAGATTTTCAAAATGGAAGATGCTGGGACAAATTCAAGAGTTTAGTCTCCAGCACAATGATATTGAACGAAGAGTATGCCTTTATGTGTTGACCACCACACCAAGACTTCATAATAAGATTCTGAAGGTATAGACACTAGACTAGGGGTCTAGTCTCATCAAGCATCGACCAGTCACAGAAGAAGCCTCAACAGACCAGACCATTGGTACTGACAAAGGTCTAAGATAATTAAACAAAGCTTTGTACTGAACTTTGGGATGCTGAGAGAGTCAATACTAAGGGAGTTTCAGGTCTAATTTTGGTATCTACGATGAGGGAACCAAGACATACTAGGATTTGAGACAAACCTACTTGTCTTATTTGCCAGCAAGTCAACAGTAAGAATTAGAAATTTAGAGGAACCCTTCAATCTTTACCTATACCTGAATGGACATAGGAGCACATTCCTATGGACTTTGTAACTGGACTGCCGAAATTACTTTAGGGACATGATGCCATCTGGGTCATTGTGGACCGTTTGACCATGTAATCTTTTTCTTTTGCCAACCAAGGTATCAGATACGATGGACTCATACAATTGACTGTAAATCAAGAAAATTATTAGATTGCATAGTGTACCAATAGCCACTATGTCCCTTGACCCACGTTTCAATTCAATCTTCTAGAAGACCTTACAAAAAGCATTGGGAACCAAACTTTCCCTTAGTATAGCCTTTCACCCCCCAAACCAATGAACAGTTCAAGAGAACAATTCGGACATTATAGGATATGCTTCGAGCCTGTGTATTGCACTACCAAGGCGACTAAGAGAGAGACTTGCCAGTCGTTGAGTTTACCTACAACAATAGCTACCAAGTTTGCATCAAGATGGCTTTGTACGAAGCACTTTATGGAGGACCATACCAGTCACAGGTGTGTTGGATGTAAGTTGGAGAGACAAGACTGTTAGGACCAGAGATTGTGCAGGAGATGATAGATAAAGTCAAAGTCATTCGACAACGATTGCTAACTATATAGAGTCAACAAAAAAGCTATGCTGACTGAAGAACGAAACCTCTGACCTTCAATGTCAGGGATCACGTATTCCTGAAAATTTCATCAAGACGAGGAATAATTCATTTTGGCAAGGAAGGGAAGTTATCACCCAGATTCATCAGACCATTCGAGGTTCAACAATGAGTTGGAGAAGTCGCCTACTACTTAGCACTGTCACTTCAACTTGATCGTGTCTATAATGTGTTTCATGTGTCCATGCTATAGAAGTACCTAGCCCATTCGACCCACATCCTCAACTGAGAAGAAGTCACCATTGATGAAGACAGAACTTATAAAGAGCAACTAGTAGGAATCGTCGATCATGGCGAAAAGATTCTACGACGAAAGATCATACATCTTGTTCGAGTTCTTTGGCATCACTAGAATCTCAAAAAATTGACATGGAAATGAGAGAATATTTTGTTCGCCAACCACCCCTACTTTTTTCTAACTTATATGTAATTTTGAGAATGAAATATATTAACGGGATAGGTTGTAAGGCTGTAATTTCTCTTTCAAGAAATAAAAGAAAGTCTACTTATTTGTATTTCAAAAGCATTTAATGAACATAATTTCTATGTATTCATTCAATTTACATTTTTGGTTAATGATGCTATGCATAATTATGCATCTACATATTAACATACGCGTGGCATACAGTAGCATGGACACACCTACAACATAATGTTTCCTATCCATGATATGGTGTTCCACCCCACACTTGATCCACCACCCAAAACCTCTCTTACCCATTATTTTTACACTTTTTCAGGTTACAACCCCTCCTACTACCTTACTCCCCAGTGGTTGCCTTTTTTTCCCTTCACCTCTTCACTTCATCTCATGCATCACTACACGTCTTCTCCAATGGTGGCTATTGCCCAAATCCTTCCCACACTCCACCTTGTTGTCACATGCAACCTGCTGCTAGAGCCACCCTTCTTTCCCCATATTTCAACATGTTTTATTGGACACACACTCTAGTACTCTCTATTTAAGCTACATTCCTTCTTCCCTTCAATCCCACTTTTTATTCATCACAGAGTTCTTTAAGAGAGTGCAGAAAGAGTTGCAATAGCCCATCCTTCAATTTGTGTTTAAGATCAAACCTGAAGCTTTATGAAGTTCTAATAATGGAAAACCCAGTTATTGTTCAAAGCAGATGACCTTTTGATTGGTTGAACGATTCCCTTAATCGGTCAAATTCCTTACTATTTTATTATAATACTTTGAAATTTCTTTAATTGACTGCTCAAGACTTAACCTTAACCAGTTTACTTTGCTTCTTAAATATAAATTTTAACCCGACCAACTGGTGAAACACGCATCTTGACCAATCAACCTTGATGTTGCCCAAAATTTGCAAACTCACACAATGACCGATCTAGGCCCTACTTCAACTGTTAAACTCCTCTATTGTCCAAAATGCTAACTTCACATCTTGACCGGTCAAGCCTACCCGGTCAAGCCTACCCTTTAACCAGTAAAATTAGTTTCTATCCGGATTTGAAATGTCACACCTGACCTGTCAACTCCTTACCTCAACTTGTCAAGGATCAATCTACCAAACTCCATTGGGTCATTCCTGACGGTTCAAAACAACACCTCAATCGGTTCACAGACATACTGTCTTACTTGACCCTTGACTTAATGAATTAATGTCAAACCCACAAGTTGACATGCATGAATCCCTAGTTAATAACAAACATTAAACCATGGCTCAACTTCCTTGTGAACGTTATTCAAAGTCTGTGAATTAGGATGTGATATGCATGACCTCAGTGACCACATTACCCCACATGCACTTCTCTTACGTGTTTTTAATTACTTATCTCGCAAGCTTATTTAATGTGATATTGTTCAATATTGATATTGATTATTGATGAGCACCCGATTATAACATTTTGACAACCTTGGAACACTTAATTACTGAATGCTAGGTTGACGTCTAACTTTGCATTCTCGCGACACATTAAACAAAACTTGATTTTTTGGAAACCCTGGACACATGTCATTTGAGAAATAATTTATCTCCTTGGGAGTTATGTTTAGGATGTCTTTAGCCGTAATATGGTTTGAGCCGAACTATGACTAGTTCTATGAGGTGTCTTTAGCCGAATTGTGCCTTTAGCCGAGTCGTGTCAGTAGCCATGTCATGTATTAAGTCAAATTATCTAATAAGCGGGGTTATGTTCTTGAGCCGTGACTTGGACTTAGGGTCTCTTGATACACATCGACCATTGATGCATGAAAACATAGTCATGAGCACTTAAACTTGGTGGTTGATCCCTTGATATTAAGACTTGTATTTAGGATATCTTGAGTGGTGGTATGACTAGAGTTGACCTATTAAGTTGAGCCATATGGTGTACATCTTGAGCCGAGTCATGTCTTGAGCCAAGTTATGTCTTGAACAGAGTTATGTGTCTAGGTATCTAATAGGTATGATGATAAAAGTGATGCTCACTCTCCACTTTCTCTCTCATTAGTTTGCCAAGCAAAAATGAGAGAAAGTTATATCTCTTACGAACAGTCTCCAAAATGGCACAAACACTCTCCCCATAACTCCTTATAGTTATGTCTTGAGCCGTATCATGTCTTGTACTGTATATGAATTCTTTATTTGCAACTGTCAAGGTGTCGGTCCATATTTCTACTACCCTTTTCCTATGGATCTAAAGAGATGCTTAACATCTTAGTTGAACAAGGTATGGGTTGTTTTGAATTTTTCCACAACCCAATGCTAATTCCCTATTCTCTTCACCTCGCCATTGATGAGTAACAACCTAGCAAGTTGACTGCGATTACTTCATCTCCCAATAGGGTAATTATCTAATTTTCATCTATAATTGATCGCGATTACGTCATCTACCTTTCGTTTCATTAGTCAATTTTATTACATATTTAAAATAACATAAGCATTCGGCTATCGAATTTAATAAATAATATCGCTTGAGCCCATCCTTGACCGTGTAATCATGCCCCACCTTTCAGTCTATAACATGATCATGGTATTAGATTGATTACTTAGAGAAATATAATTGTGTGAGCATATATTGTCATCAAAATTTATTTAGTTGTGATATTTATTGATGATTTATGTACTTAATTATAAAAAACAATTAGTATGACAACACAAAATACATCGATTTTTTTTTTTTTTTTTTGTGTCTACTTGAAGATGTTCAACTTGAACATACACCCCGTGTGCTTCGGACTCTCGTTGTTTACTCTTTACCTCTTGTTTACAATAGACAGTAATTCTCAGAGTTCATTGTGTTGCCAATTGAGCTGAAATCAATGTTTACTTGGATATTTCAATTTTCAAATCCAATTACGTAAAACCTCCAATTCAAGGTTAGTTTCCTATATGTATTAAATAGATGATGGAGTCTCTCGTAATTCTTCTTTTGGTTATGGACTTGGCCGTGGTTGACTTTTGGTAACAGGTAGAATGACAACCTAACAACTTGAGCACTAATACAAGCATACATTGACGTCCCTTAGTTACAAACATAAAGACTTCTCACTTTTAGCACTATGGAGCTATCCCCAGGTCGTCTCAATGTGCTAAAGAACCAGCAGACTTGAGAAGCATACTGATATAATAAATCAACTGGGGTAAATTGATTGAATATAAGCCTTTTCCAGATCACAGAGCAACATAACAGAGCATGTAATCTAAAATGTCATCCCAAATAAAAATAGAAGAAGACACAAATGAGTAGATTCCAAGTGTGGACTGAGATGGAACAGAAGCCAAACATCGACAATCACCACCATCATAAGCAAAGAACATCGTCCCAATCATGGAAAGCATACTTGAAAAAGTATGGGATGAGCACAAGCCCCCTACTATCCCAACCCTCAGATGTGCAGATACCTAAATAAGAACCCCGCAAGGAAAAGAAGCCCTCATTCACCCTGAGAAAACTGTAAGAACCCAAAATTTTTGAAATTTAAATAAAGGAAATTTAAAATTTTATTTTCAAAGTCTGTATTTAATTATGCACATATTCATTTTAATTGCAGATTTTGGTACCTAAATTGTGTGTGCATGGAAGTTCATTTGGGTTGCATAACGTAAATTTGGAACATGGGTTGTGTTGAATCTAGCCCAAGTCCATTCCTTCATGGGAACCCAATCAAGCCTTTCACTCATTGGACTTGATCCAAAACCATTTGGATCTTTTTCCTTGGAAGCGTAACTCAGCCAACCAATTTGTCCATAATCTTTGGAGACACACCCACGCCCAATCATTTTTCCCATGTCATCATCACCTTCACATGTCTCTCATGTTTAACTCAGTTGAAAATCCTCTCTTGACTGAAAATCTTCTCCTCTCCAATGGAGGTCCTCCTCTTGTGTCCCACTCATGCCACAATTCTCACCTTCCTCAGCAAAACCTCTAATTCCCATGATTTTATCCTCAAAACCATCATTCTTCCTCATATTTTTTTTGCAAAGTTTCTCTCCCTCACCAATGGCAACCTTAGCCATTCAACTTTCGACACTCTGCCCCATTTGCAAATATAAAGCACACTCTTCTTTTCCCGCCTATATATACTCTCATTCCCTCCCTTCATTCATCACATCTTCATCAGAGACATTTTGAGTAGAGAGTGAGAGAGCAAGAGCTTGAATTCTCAAAAGAAATCTAAAGAGAGAAGGAAATCCGTTTTTTTGAAGTTCCAACACCCCTCAGAATTCAATTTGTTCAATCAAACTAATTATGAAGTTCAATCAAGCTTCTGCAAGGTGAATACTCCTTCCCCACACCTTAATTTGTGTTATAGACACTAGATTCGAGTTTCATGAAACTCCATTGATAACAAACCTAGCTGAAATTTTTGAAAAAGAAACCCAACTAACCATTCGCCCTTGATCCTGACCAGTCAAACTTTGCTACAATTTCATTTTTTCCGACCACCCTGACTGAGTCACCCTTGCATTTTGTACGCTTTAATGTTGTATCCTGACCGGTCATATATGTCGACTAGATTATAATTATTGGCCCTCATGACTGGTCAAGGTCATGACTGGTCACCTTGACCAGTCATCCATATTTTCTGTTATCCTGGCCGGTTGCCCTCGACCCTCGACCGGTCAGAGTTTGCTATTGGTTTGAAATTTGTCAACCATTCTGACTGGTCACCCTGACTAGTCACCCTCATGCTTTGACATGCTGAGTTGTACATCTTAATCAATCACCCCTACTTCCATGACCGGTCACCCCTACTTCCCTAACTAATCTGATCTTATTGTTGTGTTAAAATATCCACCCATCCTGACTAGTCATCATCCTAACTATTGACCAATTGGCCGTTGACTCATCCTAACCTACCCCCCCTTTACCTTGACGACTACCTTTTGAAACTATCCAAATTTTTCTCTTGAACCAAAACTTGAACTTTGGCCCCTCAGCCTAGATACCATATTACTAGCCTAGATTATGATTTGATGTTTGTTCTTTCAAGTACATAACCACATGAATACTTGTTAATTTCATTCTCTACTTGCGTAACTATTTGATTTAAATATTTTATTTTGCATGCTTATTTATAAATTCATATTTATATAGACATGGCTTGTTGATGAAATTTGAATATGAATAGTTGATCATGGGAGAGTCTAGAATGATAAGTTGACACTTGACATAACCACTCACAACATTTGAATAAAATTTGGAGATTTTGAAAAGCAGCGCCATGTGTAAGGACCCAAAAAAATTTCATTTTATTTTGGTGTTTAGAATGTCTTGTAGAATTGATATTCATATGGGTTGGATGAGATAAATGATAATTTAGATGAGTTTTGGTGAAGAGGTGAGGAGTAAGTAAGGAGAAAGGGGTGGCTGGTCAGGGCTGAGGAAGGCTGGTGTGATCAGTCACGTGAAAATGAAATTTTGGTCAGCAATTGTGGGTGATCGATCACGGGGTCTGCGTGACCACTCAGGCCTTTGAGCATCCAGTCAGGGTCTTACGTGACTTCATGGTGTGACTAGTCAGGCGGGTACCATCTTCAAGTGGTAGCCACTTGTGACTAGTCAGACTTGTTTATGACCAGTCAGGCGTGTACCATTTTGAGATAGTAGCCATCCGTGACCAGTCAGGTGGGTACAAATGCAGATTTAAAAGGGGAAGAATTAGATTTTTATAACATAACATACACATTCCAAATCAGATTTTTCTCACTTCCTCTCTCTAAGAAGCCCTCTTCCACACTCCTTCTCCACCCAAATACATGATCTAACCCCTAGATCCTTCAAATTCTTCCATGAATCTTTCAATGTCCTTTGGTTTCTAGCTCTTGGAAGTGGATATCTTGCTTGGTGAAGACTTGATTGAGCTCTCTTCCACCATAAAAGCTAGGGTTTCACCTTGGAGCTTAAGTCTTGCATTTTACTCCATGAGGTAGGGATTTTCTTGCTTCTCTTAGTTGTTTATGACTTGTTTTTGGTATTATTGGGTTTACCCTTTGTTTTGAAGACTTAAGTGTGTTTGAGTGTGATTTGTGAGTTTTAGCATATGGTGTTGTATGTTTGATTTGTAGATCCATCTAGATTTCTCGTTTATTTTACAAATGAATTAGGATATGAGTTCCACAAAGTGAAATGAGACTTTTCTTTTATATGTTCAAAGTCACGGTTGATACATTGGTGAAATGGAAGTAGATTATGATTCTTGTTGTGTGTAAACACGTGAATGGTGTGATAGATAGACTAGACTCCCTTATGGGAATGCTAGGATAAATAGCCTAGACTCTTACGGGAATGCTAGGAAGGTCTTGAACTAAATTCCCCAGGGGGATTGCTAGGGGAAATAGACTAGGAACTAGATTTCCCAAGGGGATTACTAGGGGAAATAGACTAGGATCCTATGGGAATACTAGGCATGAGACATTGCTAATGCAACCCAAAAACGTCGCTTGATGCCCATGGGTGTAATAATGTAAAATAAGTCTATGAAAAATTGGTTCTGATCCATAAATGATTGAGTAGAAAATTCATACAAATCAATGTGTTTTATTTTGTTTTCATTGAAGTTAAGTATTATTGTTTATCTACTGCACCATGACATCTCATATTCATATAAGATTTGTAAAGAATTTTTTCTACTGGGCTCGTTAGCTCAACCCTTCATTGTTGTTTAATATCTTTTTCTTATCCATTTTGAAAAGATGTGTTGATTTGGCATGGAGTGCTTAAATTTTTGCATGACTTTTAATGAGCTGCATTCGTAGAGTTATTTAACATCTTTTTCTTATCCATTTTGAAAAGATGTGTTGTAAATCTATTTGATACGAATGTCTTAACTCTAATATAATATTTTCAAATTTCACTTCTTGTAAACAGTTATTTGGGAGGGATAACCTTTTATACTTGTGAACAATTTGAAACAATTATTCTGTATTAATGGAGTTTGGGATATTTTGGTGAGTTTGTGAGGATTACCTATTATTGTTAATTTTTTTTGATTATGTTAAAAATGGAGGGCGTAAGACCATGCATGACTCGAGAAATGTTATTACTCATTGGAAGATGTGTTAGGATGTCTTTAGCCATGATATGGCTTACCATGATTGGTTCCATGAGGGATTTTTGCTGAACTACGTCTATTAGCCAAATTGGTCGCGAGCCGTGTCATGTAATAAACCAAGTTATATGATGAGCCAGTTATGTGCGTAGGACGTGCCGTGTCTTTTGAAATAAAACATAGTGTCAGAGAAGGAGTTAGAAATTTTGTGTTGGGCACAATGCACGAAAGCATAACATCTGGGAGCATAATGATTGGAACGTGGTATATGATTGCTAATGATTGGGAACATTAGTGTCAAGTACACAGTTCAACCTAGGGATTGGGACCATATTGGACGGGAACATCATGACGCTGATTTATACTTTTGACTTAAGGGCAATGTTTGTGTCGACCCGAAACTTGGAAATTGAAATGGATTTTTACACTTAAAGATTTGTCAAACACTTGCGTCAGAAACTAGAAAACAAGACACAATTGTTTACATAGAAAAATTATTAATTGCATTTTACTCTGATTTAGATTCCATACTTACTTGTTTAATATTTTCGCTTATATTTTCCTGCTCATGTCACTATTCATGTATAATGTAATCTATTGCATAAATTGGGATTACGGGTATGATTTTTTTACTGAGCTTTATCGCTCATGGTACACATTGCTCTTGCCCCTAGGTTTTCACGCCAAGTATAGAAGGCCACATTGAGAATTTTGACTTCCAGAGCAACGACGACAACATCATCGAGGAAGACTAGATTGCACCATGTTTTACATAGTTTATTCTTAGCTCTGCATTTTAAAGTTTCTAATGTACTTTTTCTTTTATTTTGTAAATGTAGTCAAACTATTAATTTTTTATGCTTGTGAATGAAAAAGTCAATTCGGTTATGTTAAAATACTTTTATTTAACATCTCTGAAATTTGAGACATTATAGAGTGGTATTAGAGCTCTAGGTTTTCTTTACTTGAGACCTATGATAGAATGGGTACATCACATCTCGAGAGTCGTAATGGCCTGGGTAGTTATATTATGCATCTATATTATGCAATATCTTATATCATAAGTCTTAACACATATATTTTTCTCTTAGATGTTATCCGGTTCTAATTTTGATCTGGTAGAGCACTACCTTGTTGACTTCTTTGAGGATGAACCAACCGACAACAACAATGTACTTTAGCCTGTGCCACAACCAGAAGACGAGACACCATTACCGCCACTTGAGGATGGTTTATGAAGATGATCTCGACATGGATGACAACGATGACTTTGATGAGGATGACCAGTCATGGGAAATGCTGATGAAGACCTTGAGGAGCTAAGATTTGACAGAGACGATGAGATGGTCAAAGAAGATGTTGATGTAGAGGAGTTTCTGGAGGAAGAACTAGAAAGTGATGTGGAGCACCCTCGATGCCAAAGCCTACCGGTGTACATATGAATGTGGTTGGTTGGAGCACATGGCGAGGATTTGAGTACCATACTCTGGGTACTATGGTATATGTGAAGATTGCCCCATGGGCACGTTGTTACTTGAAGGCCAGGGAGAGCCTTATTACTTGGGGCCTGTAGCTGTCATTGAGCGTCTCAACAATTGGCAATACCTGCTCAATATAACCATTGGTTTCTATGAGAGTGTGGGGAACTCACTGTCAGGATAAATGTTGCAAAGACAGTGACCCATCGATCGTTACCGCATTATTAAACCATCGGGTGATTTGGACTTTTTTAGTCTCACTACTCATACTGACACGCATTTCCAGCTCGAGGGATGATGCCAACTCAACCAATGGAACCTATACTCATGTTGCAACAAATTCTATTGAAGGTGCTTTAGGATCGTTGAGGCGATGTGCGAGCATGAGTACCTCCTCTGGCGTGACTCTCTAACTATTCCTTCCTTGAGCAATCATAGGAAGGATAGTGGGAGGGTAAACTTTGCAGATGCCAAATATTTATGTAACATCCTAGTCGAATAGGCTTTTGCTTGCGTGTAGGCCACATACCATTTTTTATACATGCATATTTGATTGTACTAGCACTCTCCGATGTATGACTATATTATGATATATCAATGGGGTAAAATTTTTGCCACCTATTTTTGTCCCTAAACATTAGCATATCTAACTGTAGATGGTTGAAATGAGGAACGGTACTAATACAGGCAACTCAACCGAGACATGCATTGCACAGCTAATCCACCTCTAGCAAGAGCATTGACCTAAAAGTAGCCTTTTATTTGCTGATCAGATCTTCTCTACACAATCAAAGTCAAGTTCATCTTCCCTTGGTTCATCTAACTAGAAAAATTCTCCACCAAGGGGGAAAAAAAGTAGTAGCAGTGAACATCAAACAATTCTAAACGAAATGGATATGGAAGCCCAACCCAACTTGGTCTTGCTCGCGTAATTGGATAAGACAAGTACCAAGGGCTTTCTTGGAACTAATTAATAGGTGCTAGACATTGATACAAGAGGAGGCTTGAGAGACCCCAAGTGACACATCATAATTAGACGCCATTAGAAAATAAAAAATATACATACCCTTGAAGCAAGAGAGACTTAGTAGAGGGTTCCAAACCACCTAGCTACTAGGCAAGAAGAGAGCTACAATGCAATCTAATATATTCATACGCGTTCTAATTAATTCTTATCTCTTATAAACTTAAAAAAAGCAACTACAACTGAGTCTCCTAGATATGCATTGCAGCTGCCGATGTTAGGCATTGTTGGCATTAGGAGATTGATAGTGCCTTGTCCCTTTTCCTTGCTTCTCTCTCTCTCTCTATCCTCAGATCTTCGCGAGGATCCCTCTTAATTGGATCCAAAGAGAGGAAAGAACCCCGTAACCCTCATCACTTTGGATCTCAACTGCAACCACACATGCAACCCAACAAGCGTGTTCTACTCAATGAGTTTTGCAAGCGCCAACCATTGATCTTTTTTGGTGAGACCAATCATACTGTTGCTGAGACGTGGATGAAGCAGACAGAGAAACTAATGGAGATCATGGAAGTACGTGACAACGGTGATCAGGTGGCTCTTACAGCCTACCAGATGTAGGGAGAGGCTAACCACTGGTGGGATGTGGTCAAAATAACTAAAGACGTTTAGGCAACGAACCACATTCAAGACTCTTTTCCTCTCCATGTATCTTCCAATATTGGTCACGTAGACGCTCATCCAAGAATTCATGAACCTCAAGCAAGGAGGATTGACAATGACATAATATGCCGCATGCTTCGACGAGTTGTCCAAGCATGCACAAGAGTTTATTCGAACCGACGCCTCTAGAGCATGGAAGTCTTAGTGCGGACTGAGCCCACATATCCAAAGAAATGTCATGTCACTAAAAGAGGAGACCTATGCTAGAATATTCAGTGCGCTCTCATGATGGAGCGAGAGTCTCTCAACTCTAAAAGAATTTGGCACAAGAAATGCAACAAGCAAGTATCAAGTGGACTAATCATGAACAACAATCAAAATCATGACAAGAAGTCGTACAACAATGGCCGTCCACAACAACCACATAGCAGCAACAGAGGTGTAACCATACCCTAGCCAGAATCAGACCAACAAGCAATTGACCATGACTACACATATCATTTATTATAGATATAACAAGGAAAGTCATATCCACAAACACTGCCCTCAAAATGCAATGGGAGCCAACCTACAGCCTTTGGCGAAAGCTTTGATTGGAGGACCTGCACACATAGTAATGAGAATCAGCCGAAGCCAGGCTAGAATCAACAAACTGGGAAGTTCAACAGACCATTCGGGTCAAACCAAAAAAATGGAGGCAGGATTTTTGCATTCCAAGGAAAAGCAGAAAAAAAGAAGTTTTTTATCTGTCAGTGATTCAACGTAATCTGTTATTCAACTCATCTATCAAGGCACTATTTGATTATTGGCGCATCGCACTCTTTCATATCTTCTACATGTGTTTACACTTTGGGACTAGAACTTGTACCGCTTTAGATTATCATGAATGTTATGTCACCCTTGGGTGGTGTTGTATTAGTGGGATTAGTATATAGAGGGTGCGAGCTAGAGATTTCGAGATTGCAATTGACGTGTGAATTATGAGTTAGAGATATGGCAATCTTCAACGTTATCTTGGGCAATGATTGGCTATCCGACCACCGAGTCGTGATCACATGCCATCAAAAGATGATAATCGCCTATCTCAAGATGGAACATGCTTCAAATTTAAGGAGGATAGGTATGAACCCTTGTCGTTGTTGAATGCACGATCAAGATGGCACGACAGTTTGACATAATGGCTTGCAAGCCTTATGCTGAACAAAAAACACCATATGGATTTGGGAGTAACCCATGTCATGTGCGAGTATGATGAAGTCTTTACCGAAGAACTACTAGGACTGCCACCTTCGAAAGAGCTAGACTTCACCATCAATCTTGTACCCGCAACTGTACCAATTTCCACGGCCCCTTTTAGAATGGCATCGGCTGGACTCAGAGAGCTAAAGATGCAACTATGGAGCTTTTGGACAAAGGATTCATTCAACTGAGCACGTTACTCTGGGGAGCGCCGACCTTGTTCATCAAGAAGGAGCAAGGAATACTTAGACTGTGCATCGACCACTGCCAACTCAACCAAGTGACTACCAAGAATCGTTATCTGCTGTTGAGGATTGATGATATGTTTGACAAAATCAGAGGAGCCACCTGCTTCTTTAAAATTGACTTGAGATCCAGGTATCATTAGTTGTGATTCAAAGAATCAGATATACCTAAGATGACATTTCGAACTTGCTATGGCCACTACAAGTTTGTAGTAATGCCCTTTGGATTGACTAACACGACTGCACTTTCATGTGTCTGATAAACAAGATTTTCATGCCGTACTTGGGTCAGTTTGTAGTGGTATTCATTAATGATATTTTGATTAGTTTGAAGTGCAGAACAGAAGAATCACCATGTTCTGGAGTTTTGGATTCATCGTTTAAAGGGAGGACTCTGGTTCAAATTCAACTTAATGTTATTTAATGTATTCCATGTCGTGTCTTGATGTTCTAAATAGGTTATGTGATGTTGTTCTTGAATCAAGAAGTTAGGTTTTAGGGTTCCTTGGAAATCTGGTGTTTTTCTTGTGTAATCTGATGTTTCTCGCATAATATGTTATCTTTTTCCATACAGCGGGTGACCAATCAAGGTACAGGTTTGATGGGTCAAAATGCATAAAACTAGAATTTTTCACTAGCTTAGTCTAACCAGTCAGGGTAAGGTTGTGACCGGTCAAGTTGTGAACCAAAATATTCCAGTGACCAAACCTGACCGGTTAGGGTTGTGAGGCAACCGATCAGGATATTTTTCAAATAATATAGTAAACAATCTTGACTAGTCAGGATTATTCTATGACCAGTCAGTGGTGTATCGTGACTAGTCAGACTTGCTTGGAATTCCATTTTCTAAAAAACACTTTCATGGCATGAAAACTTTACAGAATTACGTTCTTACGACTTAGGCTACTGAGTGAATGTCTTAGGAATATGACAGGTGTTGATGCTGGCTTGATGTTATTTCACTTGCATGGTTCAGTTGAAAAAATATGAGTTCACGTGCATAATTGTGTCGTTGTGGTGATTACTCCTATTGGTCTCCATGGACTCCACGAATTGTCATCGGTAAAAGGCTGTAGAATCTATTGGTGTCCACTTTCAACTTGGACAGTCATCGGTGGAAGGCCATAAAAATTATACAAGTCCTCATGTCCTTTATGGGCAGCCTCCAATGAAAGGTCATAAAAATATATTGGGAGTAATATGGATGCATTGGTTGTCATGGTTGGCAGGTTATATGATTTCATGTTGTTTATCATTGTCTCATATCTGTAGGAAAGGATGATCAATTAAGTTTTTGCATGCTATATATTGAACATCTTTAAATTTTGTTTTATTTAGCATCCTATAGGAGTTTCGACTTATGTTTTGTTGTTAAAACCATTTTACAGGAACAAATATTGAGCCTACCTGATAAAGCATTAACTTTGGCTGAGCAGCATAAGTCTTATGCTTCGTATGTTGTTAGACTTGTTTATTTGGGCACTGTGGATCCTTTTATGATTATTTAAGTTATTTGGTTTAACAATGGATGTATGAAGAATTATTCATAAGAGACTTTAATTATTTTGTGGATCATGCTTCGTTTTATATTGCTCAATTTGTACCTTGGAGTTGGGGTGTGACAAGGAAGAAGACTTAGTGCACATCTTAATTTGGAAATGGTGTAAAGATATGGTTTTCTATGTCAAATCAATTTACGCAAAATGGAAGGAAGTTAGGAAGATACAACTTTATTTATTGTTTGGATAAATATTGGTCCCCCAAAAGTGGAGTTTCTGCTGTGGCAGTCAATACAAGAAAAATTTTCTCAAAAGAAGAGCTGGCAAGAAGAAATATTATTGCAATGGAGGAAACTTAGTGGCCCATATTCCCAAATCAAATGAAAACATGTGACCACATATTGATGCACTACCCTAGAGCGTGGGGTGTGTGATCAAGTATTATGGCTTGGTAGAAGCACATTTGGGTTTGCCCTAGAAACATTACGAACCTATTCCTTTTCTGGTCTTAATGGAGTAGTAGGGGGCTGGAGAATAGCTGTGGGAAATTACCTTTTTTGCAGCCGTATGGTCTCTATGGATGGAAAGAAATGATATGATCTTCAAGAACAAGAATAACAACACATAGGAGATTGTGGGCATGGTCAAAACGAGGATTGTCCTTTGGATAAAGAGCAAAATAGCAATCCTATAAATAGATGTCAAAAATATTAAAGGGAATTTGGACGAGGTTAGAAAAATTTGTAATGGTTGAAGTGTCTATTTTATGGGGTGAGGAGTTTGGAGTCTTGTCAGAGTCAGTTTGTATATTAGTCTTTGCCTATTTAGCTTATTGTGTTTAGTCCTTGCCTCTTCTGTTTAGTTTTCAGTTGTGTGTATAAGGTCGTTCCTTCTTGTATATCCATCTCCTGTAATCTATTTTTTTTGGTGGTGTTTTGCTAAGGTTTGCACACTGTTGATGTTTCTCACTACTGATATCCTTGCTGATGCTCATATGGTTGTTGTTTCTCTATTGATTATTTGATATCCCATGCTTCCAGATGAATTCCTTGGAGCTGGTTTTGCTGGGACCGGGAAGATTAATCAGATAAGAGTCCAAAGGGATCTGTTGGCACTACTCCTTCATTTATTAGGCTCATTAGTTTCTACTTCAAATGGTGTATTCTTTGGAAGATGGTAATGATACAACAGTTGATGTAGTAGTTAAGGTGTTATTGTTTTGGTGTTGATCTACCTCTACGTTTTGTTTATCTCACTAATTTTTATTCCGACCATTAGGGAGAAATTTTCTGTTCTTGCTTTTGGCCTAAGGATATGCCTTGAGGTCCATTTTCTATTCAATTTGGTTTGTACCTTGCCAACTTTAGGGTGTTGTTTCACGATTTCAAGTGACATTTGATGCCTCATGTGCTTGTAGCCCTTGTATCTTTATAACCTTGTTCCAAAAATTAATATATTGTTACTTTCCGTGGACAAAAAAACAGTAATTTCAAAAATTCCAATTATGCTACAATTGGAAAGTCCAAATGTTTATTTATGGCAACATTATTGTATGGAAAACTTATAATTAAATCCCATTAAACGTCAGAATTATTTCAGATTTATTATGTTTTATAGCTTCAAGTGTCTTAATATTGAAAGGTTTCTACTTGATTTTTTGAATAGAAAAATCTAGCTGCGGACGATCTACATAATTTGCTGATAAAAAATGATAATACAAATAATTATGCAGATGTTAAAAGTATTGTAGTGACGATCGGCACCACTTATCTCCATGGTTTCACTTATAATCGTAGCAGGGAATTGGAAGTCAAACCCTTCTCCCTTTTTACATCTTTTTCCTCTTCTTTTTACCTTTTGTGATTATGTCGTAGCTATAAATTTTTTTTACCGTCCTCATTTTTTTTCAAATAGAATTTTTATATTTCTCTTTCTAGTTATTAATCATAGTTATGTTTTGTTGTTTTTGTCTATATATATCTAGCTTTTTTTATAGCCGAAGTATCCGACTAGTTTTAAAATTATCCCAAATCTCTCTTAATTCTCTCTCTTAGCTATTATCTTTCTCACCCTACCTACTAGCTCCTTCTGCATATTGAAATACTTAAATGACTCCTACGCATGCAACTCTAATGTACTCAAATATATAATATGTATCCTGAAATGAATACCTTCGTTGCCGAACAAAAAACAAAAAATAGTGATTATATAAAGCATCTAATTAAAGAATCAAGTACTGAACTGATGACGGAAGATAGGACAACAGTTCTTTTAGAGGGATTAGCATTGGCCAACCTAGTTGACATTTGATTTTTTTTAATTCCTTAGCACCACAGAGAGAGAGAGATGGAGAGAGAGAGAGAGACCGACAGAAGAGAGAGAGAGAGAATTTTAGGAATAATTAAAAAAAATCCAAAAGACTAAAAGATTTAAGGTGGAAAATAAACAAATCAAGCAATAGGATGTAAATAATGTATAAGAAAGAATGTCAAATGGCTTGAGATATCATTGAATTTGCCATTTCAACACCCAAAAATCTGTTAGGTAGCTCTCTCACCCACTTCCGTTTCAATTTCTTTTTTTAGTCTTTATTCTGTCTCTTACACACATAGTCACCAACATGTCTCTTCTTAATTTCCATCTTGCTAATTAACTCACATGTTAATTGCAATCATGGATACCGAAAATCTACTAATTAATTTGTTAACTTTTATTTTGCAGTTTACCGTGGACTATCGTCAAGGTGAGTTTGATCAAGTAGTCAATAATTAAATGATCCTAACTTCTTTTTGAAGTCAGTACATGATCACAGGTCATCAAATTAGAACACATGAAAATCGAATAACTTTCCTTCTATGGTGAAGAGATTAAGTGATTTTTCATTAGAAAAAAAAGGTTTTTGTTCTGAATTACTTTCTCATAGCTCCTAACATCCAAAAGACATGAGATTCAATTGATATTTGAGACTTAAAAAAATAAGACAGAATGATAAGTTAATTCAAGTATGGATATGTCGAGTTTGGAATCCACGGATTGGACTTCTTGCTCTAAACTTTATGAAAGTTTCATTAAACTGCAAAACCACACAGACACTAGGTTAGTGCCGACCGGGGTTTACACTCCGACGATCAAGTTAGTTTACCAACGAAGGGAGGGAGCAAACCGACTTGAAAGTGCGAGACTGAATGTGTGCGTACCTGAAGTTATAGTGCCCTTGGTGTATTTATAGAGAGGGAGCCCAACCACCTACCTGAGACTTCGGCCGAGAATGTCGTAACGTGGTCCGGGACTCACAGTGCTCTTGCCACGTGCCCCACATCTATACCGATCAAACGGGCACATTGGCATGTTCAGTAATTGGCTCCCTCACATCCATCCGTGCAACTGTCTGCAATGTGAGAAATACCTCTCCACGTGGCTGAGCCGAGCATAAAGCCTTTGGCAACACGACCAAAGGTCATGACTTAAGGAGATCAATCCTGGTGACGAACGCTAACCTAGAGAAGGTTTGGTCAAACCTAGCATATCATGCTCTCGGTACCAACTGAAGCATGCCAGGCAACCTCTTTGAGCCCTGAAGTCGAGTGTCAATAGAACCGTTCTTGGCACTAGCCCAACTTGAGCCCAACGTAGATGGATCGAGGGCGATCGTGGGCCAAAGTCCCACTACTATGCGAATCCAGCCTACTACAATAACTCCTTAATTTCTATGCTTAGTGTCAACTGTAAAGAGGGATTGACCATACGAATGCCATAGCCCAATTGATCGATCTAGCCCACTTCTTAAGGATACTGAAGGTAGAGAGGGGATAGGTCAAGCAGACCGTTGTGCTAGGAGATGCTACCACATGTCTTTGATCCAATGGACGGATGCAAAATGCTATAGTTTCCCGCTTGAGGGAGGTTTAGGACAGAGAAAGTCTCACTTCACTCTCTCTCTAAAACTTTCAAAACTCTCTCCAATCTTCCATTTTTGTGATTCGATCCTTTCACAATCCAGCCCATATTTCCAGTGATCTTCCATCGTCTTCGTCTTTCAGGAAAGATTCATTTATGAGTTTCTTATTTCAAGTGGTTTTCATGCATTTTTCATGCGTTCTTGAGCATTTTTTGCATTTTTGACGAAACTGTCATCTGGGGTCGTCACATTAGCCCCAAAAATTGGTCGAGAGTTCTGATTTTTGGCCTAGGCATCGTCTCTTGGCCAAGTACTCGTAGATGTAGCATCGAGCATCACATTTTAGCATCTGTTTTAACACCTGCGTACTTCTGAATAGGATGCCTGAGCCTGAAGTGGGTTCAACTCAAGTGTTTTCATCCCATACTGGGGACCAAAGCTGAGTGGCTCTATTGAGATGCCGAACACAGACAAGAATCGATATACCCAATTCTTTGATGATGCTAAGAGCCTGTCTGGCTTCTAGCAGACATACGACATCCCGGATGATGATACAATAGATCTGATCCGGCCGGGTGATAGCCCTATGTGCCGATGAGTGGAAAATTATAATGCCACTAAGGGCCATCATTGAGGGGGGAGTTCGGTTCCCCCCTTCATTCATTCTCGAGATAGGTACTAAACACCCTACTTCTTACCACTTCACAAATGACGATAAATTTCTACCAAATGATCATGGGGATCATGGAACTAAGGGAGAGGTATGGCCTCACCTTTGAGATCGAAGAGTTTTTTGACGTTTATTACCTCGGCAAAAATAATGTCTCCAAGAGGGGGTTTCTAACCTACCTAACTGGCCAGAACAAGATAATTCAGAAGTTGCCGGACTTTGATAACTACGCAATGATTTTGTGACTGTAATGGGAGAATTCAAGTTTGCTCTCGACGAGTTTAGGATATACCCTATGCTGAGAGCCATAGGTGGTGTCGGTAGGATCAGCATTCATGCGTTATCTTGTTTCAAATTGTTACAACATTGAGCCTTCGCATAACAATCGTGCTTTTGTAGGGACTCGAGTTACCAATCGACTAAAGAAAAGAGCACTGAAGGCTTAGATAAATCAAGAGCTCGCATTTTGAAAAGGAAGAAGAGGTGTACCTTGCTTTTGGGCTACGTCAACTCCTACTGATCGACGCTCAAATCCTGTGAAGAGTCTAGCAGCAAGTGTCAACACTTCCTGGCATGAAGACTCCAACAACCCAGATCAATCTGTAGGATATCGAGCACCATCCCCTCAAAGTCCGAAAGTTGGTTCTCACAAGAACTAGTCACTTGGTATCATTAGAGAGCCGACAGATCAACCCACTTCGGACACTGTTATCTCCGTATCATTAGGTACCAAGTCATCTGGATATAGTCGGTCGACGCTTTCGGGTGTTAGTGATCCTAATCAGTTGCAGTAGTTATTTAAGGAAATTGACCTTGTTGAGGCATCCTTTGCAGAAACAGATTCAATTTAAGGGGGGCGAGAGAGATGCAGACCTTAAAGCTGACTATTGGAATTAGTGAGCTGAGTGAGAGCATCTTCGACTCATAGAGGAAGAGAAAAGAAAACCTCGGCGTTGAGGTGGTAGCTCAAGAACTTCCCAGAGCATCTTCGACTCATAGAGCATCTTCGACTCATAGTAGCTCAAGAACTTCCCAGAGTCGACGTTGAAAGCACACTTCTCGGCGTTGAGGTGGAACTTGTGTTGCTTCAAGATTTTGAAAACCTTATGAAGGTCGGCAAGGTGGTTGACCTCCTGCCAACTCTTGACGACCATGTCATCGACGTAGGGTTTCATTGTGTCACCAATTTATTTGCCGAACATCTTGGTGATTGTTCTTTGGTATGTAGCCCCAGCATTTTTAAGGCCGAAGGGCATCACTTGACAGTAGAACAACCCTCGGGGACTTATGAATGCAGTCTTCTCTTTATCAGGCTCATGCATGGTGATCTAATGGTAGCCTCGGTAGGCATCCATATGAAGTTCAATCGAGCATGTCCGGCGATTGAGTCCACCAGCTAGTCGATCCTCGACAGGGGAAAACAGTCTTTAGGTCAAACATTTTTGAGGTTTGTATAATCCACACAAACACGCCACTTGCCGTTCTTTTTCTTGACAACAACCGTGTTGGCAAGCCGTGCCAGATATTTCACCTCCTCCACAGCCCAATCGGCTGACTTCTTCTATGACGGCTTCGGTATGTATCACCGTCGAGCGGCTTGACTTTTGGATGACTACTTGTCGAAAAGGGTTAACATTGAGTTGATGGATGATGATAAACGCCCCACTACAGCCATCTCATAAGGCATCCAAGTAAACATCTCCCTGTTGCGCCGTAGGATGGCAATCATCTCCTTCCGTTTGGCCTTTTTGAGGCTGGACCCTAACAAGAAAGTCTTGTCGGGTTGGCATATCAGCTGGTACTGGAAACAAACCTTCAATTGCTTTGTCTGCAACCTCTGTGCTGACATCTTCAAGTATTGGAGCATTTGAAACTTCCATCCAATGGACTTGTTCTGGGCTTGCCATGCTCTTGACTACTGCCACATAACACTTCTTGGCAGCTAGCTAGTTTCCCAGTACTTATTCTTGTTCATGTGTTCCCGTGTAATGGTGGATTTGATGATAAGAAGAGGCCACGACCAACAATGGCGTTGTAGGGCCTCTACACATCGACCACTACGAGCTCCACTTGGACAGTTCTGGAGCTAGCATGAATAAACATTTTGATCTTGCCGAGTGGCCATACTGCAGCTGAGTTGAACCCAACCAATGGTACCTTGAGGCTCTAGATTTGTTTTCCAGAGGCCAAGTGCCTTAAATAGTGAATAGTAGATGACCTCGGCGGAGTTACCTTGGTCCACCAGGATTCGGCGAACTAAGGAGTTGCCAAGGGTAAGTGATACGACCAAAGCATCGTAGTGTAGAATTTGGAAGCGCTCTAGATCTTGGCCAGAGAAGGAAAGACTACCTTTGGCCAGAACATCTAGATGTGGATGTGAGCTTACTGTCATGACCTGTTTGCCCGAGGTAGCTCGTTTGATTAAAGCTTAGAGGCTTTGATCACCTAGACCTCAGTATTGTTCTCTTTCTATCTCCCTATGGTAGGAGCAATAGTAGCGAGGGTCGATCGATTTCCTTTGATCTCCAAGGGGCCATCTCAGCAATTCAAAGTATGACTTATTCTAGATTTTCTTGAGGATAACGTAGGTTGGCACTGTGAGAATTGTCTTCGTTGCAGCATACTGATGGGACCAAGGGCCCTTCTTCTGGTCGAACATCACAATATTGATACCGCAATGCCCACCATTGCTACTTCCATTCATGTTCCCATCTCCCTAACGAAGATGGTTTTGCTCGACCTGCCTTCATTCACTGCAGGCTTTCCCTAGTTAACAGTGTTTGTCTATCCAATGCATTAGATCATCCATATTGGCAGGATTGGTTAGCATGAGATCCTCAAACAGTCGGCTTATGTGGTCCAAGCCCACCTTAAACGAGGTAATGGCAATTGTCAGGTCACATTGATTGATCGCATTGAAGAGTTCCCAGTACCAAGTAGCATATTGGTAGAGGAACTCATTAGCTGACTTCTTGACAGCAAAAAGGGAACCAACTTCCTTCTTCTGTCTACTGCTCGTCACAAAAAGAACGAGGGAGAGCTCCTTAAAGGAGGAGATAGACATCTTTGATAGCTTGTCAAACCAAAGAAGACCGACCTCTCCCAAATTGGAAGGGAAGCGTTTGCACATTAGTATGTCTTCGGTGTCGTACAACAACATTATCTATCTGAAGTGCACCAAATTGAGGTAAACATCCGTCTTCGGGTCATATTTCGTGAACTTTGATGGGTTGAAGCCATGGGGAGGACGGGATCCATTCATTTCCCTAGTGAATGGGGAGGACACGACCTGGTCGTAGTGAGACCTTGTCAGTCGAACCTCCTGCTCGGTCGGTCCCCTGTGTCCTTTGGCGAGCTAGTATTGAGGTCGTTACCTTTTTGGTACCGAGGGGAGCACTCCCGATGGTAATGATGCCTGGGGAATAGTCCCTGGGTCCTCTGCCCCTACTATCCAAGTGAGTTTCATGAGTGAGGGTGATGACCAAAGCCGTGGTTGGAGAAGAGTTAGAGTGACTACTGATAACAGACAAATCTCTTAGTTGTTTGTGAACTGGAATTCATTGGGTTGGGCACTCATCACCAAAACGATGCTCGGGAGGAGGAGAACGAACACGCTGTTAGCCCCTTGTCCCCTCGCGACGTTTGGCCTCGCCATTGTTCCCAAGGCTAGGCACTTTCGATGCCCTCTTTTCTCAGGTGAGGGAATTCAATTATGCCTCCTGTGTTGAGTTTGAGATGCTTCTCCATTTTGAAGGTGCCTAATTGCCACATTCAGCTATGTGTACCTCCTCTCTGACCAGCTGGAGAAGCTAGTCCATTTCAGCCAACTGAGCCTCCAAACGCTCCACATACGATTGGTCTAAGCGCTCAATTGGGAATTCTGCAAGTGGGGCCGGAGGAGAAGGTGGCAGAGTTGCTGATCGATCATCCTAGCACCCACGATTGTCTTCTAGCTCGACTGGGATCAACATAGTCACTTTTCTGATCTGGAGTTTTCATCATGGAATTGGATTTAAAAAGATTTGAAAAGGCAGGAATGAAGAGTGAGGTGAGAAGTCAAGTGGATTCTCCCGTTCTGGTCGCCAAAATATGGAATCTGAAATTCACGGATTGGAGTTCTCACTCTAAACTTTATGAACTTTTCGTTAAACTACAAAACCACACAAACACTAGGTTAGTGTCGACCGGGATTGGGACTCCGGTTGGCACTCCGATGATCAAGTTAGTTTTTTGACGAAGGGAGGGAGCAAACCAACCTGAAAGTGTGAGAATGAATGTATGTGTACCTGAAATTAGAGTGCCCTTGGTGTATTTGTAGAGAGGCAGCCCAACAATCTGCTTAAGGCTTCAGCCGGGAATGTCGTGCCATGGTTCAAGACTCACGGTACTCTTGCCATATGTCCCACATCTCTGCGGATTGGACGGACACGTTTGCATGTCCAGTAACTACCTCCCCAATGTCCTTTCATGCAACGTGGGGAATATGTCTCCATGTGGTTGAGTCGACCATAGTGCCCTCGACAACACGGTCGAAGGTCATGACTTAAGGAGATCAATCTTGGTGACGAACGCTGACCTAGCGAAGGCTCGGCTAGACCTAGCATGTCATGCTCTCAGCACCAACCGAAGCATACCATGGCGACCTCTTCGAGCCCTTTAGTCGAGTGTTAACTATTCTTAGGCCTAGCAGAGCTCGAGCCCAACATAGATGGGCTGATAGTGATCGTGGGCCGAAGTACCACTACTATGCAAATCCGGCCTACTATAGGATCATATCAAGTGATTGAAATTAAGCCAGTGAATAAGGTGTTGTTTGATAACTCATTTTCAACACTTAAAATAAAATAGGTTAAATAAAAATGAATTAAGTTGGTTTGATAACGAAACTTTGAGGAACTTAATACTTTAAATCTTCAGTAAAAATGAAGAGTAAACTATTAAGTAGCTATCTCTTACCTAATTAAAAATGATAAACACGCTCAAAAGGGTTTTATAAAAAAAAAAAAAAAAATAGCACACTGCTGACCACCGCCACTAACCACAACCGTCACTAGCCACCAGACTACCAAAATGTACGTTATTGATTATCTAATTATCAAAATAGTCATCGTCCTAGAACATAATAGTATTCACCGCTACTTATAACCTTCACACTAATCACCAACGCCACTAACTGCAACTAAGTCACCCTCTTATGATGTGAGCTGCGAAATGTAATTTGTCCTTGTCTTAATTTCTGTTATGCAAATTGCCAGGAACAAAAACAAAAAACTGTAATTGAAATGTAGTAATATTGTATCCTCCATTCATTATAATTAATTAATTAAATCCATTGTGATTGAAATGTATTAATTACACCCGATCAAAACAAAAGTGTATTAAATACACCACTGAGAAAAATGGTTTGATGTGTCCAATCCAAATCGAAAACTAAATCCATGGTACACGCTCTTGAGGCTTATATGTTTTTTCTAATGTAGACAGATAATAAATAATATATGAAAAGAGTTAGCCAAATTTTCAAAGAACTTTAGTTAGTAGATGCCTTTCAACGCCAATATCAACAGCCGGCAATATTCATTATAATCATAGTTTTTGTGTGGTAATCGTGGGGAGCAATCATTGAAACAGAAAAATAAAAATGCACCTAATCCTTCACCATTTGTCAAATAAATCAACATCCAAATCTCACCTCCGCAAATGCCGGCCCTTGATCTCATGCATATATATATAGATGATCATACCCAACAAAAACCTATACATTTCATTTGATTTGTCACAACGCCAAAATGAAATATAAAGGAAATTTTGCCAGAAGCTTGAGTGGCCTTGACCAAAAGAAGTTGGGTTGTGGAGCTTTTTTTGGTTGCTTCATCCTCGCATTCACCATTTGCACTGTTCTTAAGCCTTATTTGAATTCCCTACCAATTTGTAAGTCCTTCTTTCTCTTCTACAGTACCCACTAATTTCTAACAGTGAAAAGGGGAATTTTTTTCAGTTATTAGGAAGAATTATACTTGTTTTGAAAAGGGCTAGCTGTTATCCGAATGGTGCATGCATGCCTTTTATTTTTATGGTAATGAAAGGTGTCCCGGGCAGTTTACGCACATCTCGAACTACTCCCTTACACGTAACACGCTTGTGCTTGGGGTGAGATAAACCGAACTTGATCGACCTTAAAATAGAATAAACTCTTAAACTTCTAGGCTAAGTATATATATGTAGTGATCTCTACCTAATCTCTACTTGATTTTGCAGTGAATTTGCAGGTGTCATTGGGAGCTGATATCAAAATGGTAATGACTGAGGAAATAAGCGAAGCCCGTAAAATAGGTATTATACGGTGATTCATTAGTCTGATCAATAACTAGTAGCACCGAAATATTTAGAGCAATTCCGTTTGACCATCCACGTTAGCTTTTTTCGAGCTCCTCCCTCTCTATTTTGAGGAGTAATTTTTTCAAATACGTTCCACATCAGCCTCTCTTAATCTCCTCCCTATTTTGTGAATGCTACAATGACTCCTTATATTTGAGGAGTTACTGTCGCCTCCCTATTTACTAAATATAAAATTGGAGTTGTCATTATTTACCATATTTAGAAAGTGTGATGCATGAGATATTAGAAAATATAACTTTTTAGAGTAAAAAAGTAAAAGTTTCTATCTAATTTAGTCCAACAAATAGAGAAATTGATATGAATATTTTTAGAAGAGCAAGTTGCATTTTATTTGTTTACTTTTGTAATAGGCCCCAGAAGTACTTTGAATTTCGTAATCTCACTGTAAACTATGATGTGAGCAAACCTCAAGATGATGCATAATGGCCGTACACAACTATTGCACAGATCGATTATGTTTCTAAGAATATATATCTAAATCTGAAATTACTCCAGATTCGTTCAAAAATTGTTGCCCTGCTCGAGCCTGTGGCAGCCCTAGTGGTCAAAACTTATGATTTAGAAATATGTTACTTCTTAGTGTAAAGTTCAAAATTTTATAAGCACTATTAAGTCTTAAGGGGTCAGTTCATATATGACAAAATTCTTGATTTTCAATTAGGTCCCTACAAATGAATTGTGAGATTAATTTTTCGAAAACTAATCAGAGGAGTGCTACAATACCAAAAAAATAATACCAGAAATGTCCCCGAATTCAAAATTAAAGGCCATGATTCACTTGAAATGTCAAGTGAATCATGGTCTGTCAAGTGAATCACGTACTTTGATTTTGAATTCGGGGACATTTCTAGTTTTGTTTTTCTTGTACTCTAGACTTTTCCTGGTTCAAAACTTTCAGAAACTATTTAGGGGTATATACGAGTCTATGAGCTACTTACTCCTACGCCGATGATGATTCAGATAACCAGACAAAGGAAATCAACGCCCATGATGATTCCCATAACCAAACAAAGGAAATCAACGCCGATGATAACCAACCAAAGGAAATCAAGGCCCATTATGATTCAGATAACCAAACAAAGGAAATCAAGACCCATTATGATTCCGATAACCAAACAAAGGAAATCAACGCCGATGATGATTCTGATAACAAAACAAAGGAAATCAAGGGCGATGATGATTCTGATAACCAAACAAAGGAAATGAACGCCGATGATGATTCAGATAAGAAAACAAAGGAAATGAAACCAATCTGCGACACTTCAGGACCAGCGTCAGATGTCTGCGAAATGAGAGGAGACATTCGGATCCACGGCAACTCGTCCACAGTTTTTGTCACTTCAACACACCCAGAATCCATTAATCCTGAAAGCAATTCATGGAGGATAAGGCCATACGCTAGGAAACGAGACCCAACGGCAATGGCCAATGTTCAAGAATTCAAACTTGTGATAGTAAACTCTACCTCTACCCAGAAAATCCCCACTTGCACCCACAACCACAGTGTTCCCGGCCTTGTTTTTTCTACAAAAGGGTACGTCGGAAACCTATTTCACGATTTCACGGACGTGTTGATCCCGTTGTTTCTCACCTCGCGAGAATTCGATGGACAAGTGAAGTTTCTTGCGACTAACAAACAGTCTTGGTGGATAGAAAAGTATGGAGAATTGTTTAACAAATTGTCCAAGTACGAGGTGATTGATATTGATAGAGAAGTTGGAGTTCATTGCTTTCCAAGAATGGTTATTGGACTTAAACATCACAAGGAGTTCGATATTGAACCTTTCAGATCTCCATATTCAATGAAAGATTTCAGGGACTTCTTGAGAGGGGCTTACTCCTTAGATAGACATATAGCTATTAAACGAGTTAGACATGGGGGAAGGAAAATTCCAAGGCTTCTCATCATTTCCAGAAAGAGAACCCGGTTATTCCTCAATGAAGGTGAGCTTCCAAATCTACAACCTAATTCGTCTAAATTTTGTGGTAATGCTTATTTCATTTTGTCATTTATTTTTGCCAAATTAGGATTCCGAGATTGAAAAATTCATAAACACAGATGTTCCGTATAGATCCGGACACATATGTGTTTAGATGCATATAGAGTTCACAAATTATTGAGAAATTCACGTGCATCCAATAGTTCCGAACAAATTTATGTCTGGATGTGTCCATATATAATATCTGTGTTCTTTAGTATTATTTTTTTTGAGATCTCTGAAATATTTTTTTGGTGTCTACTTACATTGGGTGGAAGAGCATTGATTTCACACTCAAAACACACATAAAAAATAAAAAGTGTTTGATCTCATAAAAATTTTCAATAAGGTTTTTCATAATTCAAAATGAATAAACTAGATTTAATTGAGCTTGTTAACTTTGAAATCCCAATAAATTCTTGCCCTTGATTTTGAATTCGAAAATATTTTGAAGAAAATTTTTTTGGGACGTACCACAGCACTCCTCTCATTTATGTCTCTCTTTCCCATACTCCAAAATCACTCATTTTCCGAACCTTCCCAATCAAATCATGCCTTCTTAATCTCCACCTTTTTATTTGTCTCCTAACCTTAACTCAAGCAAACTCCACTTCAATCAAGATTAACTTTACAATAATTTTGAATTGAATTCTTTTTAAATTTTAAAAAAGGTTTAAAATCATTCAATCAAATGGCTTTCTTAGAACTTAGTTGTAGTGTTATTTTTATTTTATTTTTTTTGCGTTTTGTGTGGCATTAGTAGATTAAAACCTATCAAAAACGAGACAAGTGAATTTCAAAATCTCATTGGCAAGACTTGTACTATTTTTGGAATTATATTATGCTATTTCGGTTATCGAAATAGCCCCCCCCAAAAAAACTGGTTTTTGAATTGGTGACTAAAATCCCACACATGCAGATGAAATAGTTGGTATGGCAAAAAGCTTGGGATTTGAAGTGGTGGTGACAGAGGCAGACTCAAACGTAGCAAAATTTGCAAAAGTGGTGAACTCTTGTGATGTGATGATGGGAGTGCATGGAGCTGGGCTTACCAACATGGTGTTTCTTCCACAAAATTCCATTGTTATCCAAATAGTACCCTTGGGAGGATTTGATTGGTTGTCTATGCTCGACTTTGGTGACCCTGCAAAAGACATGAACTTAAGGTACCTTGAATACAAGATTGGTGAAGAAGAGAGCTCCTTAAGACAACAATATCCACCGGGCCATCGAGTTTTTAGGGACCCTTATTCCATATCCAAGAAGGGGTGGATGGCTTTCAAGACAGTGTATTTGGATAAACAAAATGTGAAGCTTGATGTGAATAGGTTTAGGCCAACTTTGTTACAAGCTCTTAAACTTTTGCATTAGAACATGTGTGTTTCTGCACAGATGAGAGTTCACATTGTATATTTGCCTGTAATCATTATTACTCTGCTCTCCTCCATTTTTCTTTTCTTTTTTTCATTCTCATTTCCAAGTTAATTAGTATTTACTTGAAAGATTGTGTTGTATATTATGCAAGTATTCATGCATTGTACATTATCTGTTTTATGTATTTGAGCTAGCATGTGAAAGATGTTGGAGTCTGCCTCATGTGGGTGTCCACCCTTTGATTCCAAGGAAAATATCAAATTTTGGGGTCTTAAATATTTTTGATGATTTGTGTGGCAATTTGACATCTTTAAATTTGATATTCAAATTTTTATTTTTTTATCTCCAACAAAAGTGTTAAATTGAGGTATTCGAGGCAAAAAGACGTTTGAGGTTGAGGTATATTTAAGGCAAAAAGATATTTGACACTTCAAGTAGCCTTTTTTTATTGTCATGTAGGTTCTGACAATACTGTAGACCTTTTTATTGGAGTTAGTTTTGATGTTATATTTTGAGAATTAAATTGTCACATTTAATTTGACATTTTTGTTGGAGATGCAGATTAGCAGCCTATGCGCATGAAAATAAAAGGCTGCTTGAGGACTATGCCAATTAATCAGATTTTGAAAATTCTCTATATATCACAGATGAGAGTATTAATTAGTCTTGGATTCTTCTTCCATCTTTCAGCAATGGATACACTTGTGTGGTGGTGATGTATGAACCATCTAGCAGAGCAAAGAAAGAGAGCAGTGTAAAGATTCAAAATTTCAGCACATTAATAAGACTTTTTTGTAAATTCAATTTCAAAATATTTAATTAAATTACCCGAATTTGTTTTATGTATTTCGTATGCAATTCATTGGTATACTTGTGTAAACAAATGAGTTTGAGGTTAATTACGTCGTGAAAAATATTAAAAAACTGCCCATTTCCTCACTTTGGTTGAAATGAATACATAATGAAGTATTTCTGTCATGCTTCTTTTTTTTCTTCCCCCAATTCAATGTTTCTTTGCTTAACCGTGAACACTTTTTCATTCTTGCAGTGCAGTCTCTTTTCACCAAAGCCATATCCAATTTAGCTTTGGAGTTATTTATTGGCCAACTGCCTTCTTACATTTTTTCCTTTTTCCTTGCATCTTCTTATGCTGTAAATTAATTAGAACAATAATTACGTTGTTAAATGGAAGAACAAGAGTCCGGAAGAGTTGATTACATTTTCCAAGGATATCACTTACTGAAGATGAATTTTTATTTTTTTTCATTTTTTTTCAGTTAATTATGTATGCTTTAAATTTGTTATTGAAATTTATTCGAAAGAAAGATATGTAACTCTCTAGCAGTTTTAAAACCTTTGGATATAAGTTTTGCAATTTTAAAATACGTAATGAATTGATCGATGAAAGTCTGTGTGTCAATATGTATTGCATTTGAATTGAAGTGATACGCTTGCAAAGTGAAAATTAGAACTCGCATCGACTAAATATTGATGTCTCAAGGGCTACAAATACACAAACACCAGGTTCAACAATGCCAAGACAAGGATGTTGTGGGCTCTCCGACCGGAAGATCCGCCCCGGACCGCCTTCCGCGGGATTGGCGCCCCTGGTTTCCCCGTTGCGCATGCGTGGTCACCACTTCATCAATTACGTCTGGCGTTTCTTCGCTAGTGATTCATTTCTTGGAGTCGCCACCTGGATTTTAGGCTTTCCCCGAGGAACCAAGCAAACACATACGTTTCAGAGCTATTGATCATTCGTCTACCAGAGATCACAAAGGGTTCGGGAGTAAGTTATGCAATGAGAAGATGCTAGGCACCCATCGCGCCCGATCCGAAAACCGGTCTCTACTTGACATGCATGGGATTTTAAGTGTACTGTATGTTAAATAACTCACGTTAGGTGAGGGCATTTAAAGGAGGATAAATGCAATAACAAGCATCATGGGTAATATGAAAATTACTACTGATAAAACACGAACGGCGAGCGTCATTAACTTGACATTAGCCTTCTGTTTGAGTGGTGCGTACTATTGAGCCTAATAATACACATCGATCCATGATCAAAGTAGTACAAATATTCTTACAAAATTCTATATATTCACATAAAAGAGATGGTATAGTACAACGAGATCAGGACATTCTAACAAGGAGAATGCCTTGATCCCTGGAGTAGCTTATGTCTACATTTTACACTACTCGGGCTCAGATCGAAATGATGACTCCTATCAAGATTCAATAAATGGATGAGGAGAACTCGTAAATAGTATGGATTACTATTCTAAATTCTCCGATGTTCCCTTAATAATTAATGTAGTTGTACCTCTTGTTCGATTCTTTGAGTAGTGTTTGATTTTGATGAGAGTATTCGAGATCAAGGTTAGGGATGAATAAGTAAGTATCGGACTTGCTTTATTCAACGTCAACCTCATCTTTTCCTACTATTCTTGTCTTGAATCCTCCAAAATATTCCTCCCAGGGAGGAGTTGATTTTCTTTCAAAAGTTTTTCCTTCATCTCCTTCTCTCTCTCTACAATTTCCTCCCTCAATCTCCCTTTTTCCATTTTCTTCTCTCCTCTCCTTGTTTTCGAAGCTTTGGGGGGTCCTATTTATAGGCCCCCAAAGCCCAAAATCGGTCAAGGGCAAAATTATCCATCCAGCACTTGGACTGGCGCACGCGAGAATGAAGCACCACACGCCATTCTATGAACCAGCAGGCGCGAGAAAGTTACAACACGCAACCGCACGTCGCTCAGCATGGTGAGCCATACCGCAGTCAAACTGATTTGACTAGTCACTAGACCAATGGGTGCCTAAACTGAACTGGCGAGCACCACATGTGGCCAAGTGGTGTGCGTGAAGGTGGTTTTCTAATCGATTTGGTGAAAAATAGAGATGAAGTTAAAGCATTCAAGGCAAAATTCGTCAATTTGTAACACAACTCAAACCTTCATTCAAGGGTAAATAGTATCTTCTTTCATCATCGGGAATGTTCAACCATTGCCTTTGAAAATTTATCGGGATTCAAATTGGATGGAACTTGATAGGCATCAGGTGATAAAAGTCGTCGACATCCCAACTTGGATATTCCTAAATTTTTATAAGTTCAAAATCAAGCACACGTTATCATCATAGTAGGGCTTTTCGAGCTACCTATGTACCCCGTTGTAGGGGTCAGACCAGTGTAGTTCTTGGGGCACTGCATGTATCAAAACAAACATGGCAATGCATGCATGCATATGATCAATACTTGTGAGATTGTGCAAAGGTGCTCTGGGCATCAAATGAACATTCAGGTGCAATTAGGGTGCGAAGTGATTTGAAATGAGCACTCAAGGTGCGTGTACTCAGGATATAAAGTGAATTGAAATGTGCACTCGGGGTGTGTGCACTCAGAGTACAAAGTGAGCTAAAATATGCACTCGGGGTGCATGTACTTAGGGTACGAAGTGAACTGAAATGTGCTCTCGGAGTGCGTGTACTCAGGGTACAAAGTGAACTGAAATGTGCACTCAAGGTGCATGTACTCAGGGTACAAAATGAAGTAAAATATGCACTCAGGGTGCGTGTACTCAGGGTACAAAGTGAACTAAAATATGCACTCAGGGTGCGTGCACTCAGGGTACAAAATGAACCAAAATGTGCACTCAAGGTGCATGTACTCATGGTACAAAGTGAGCTGAGATGTGCACTTTGGGTGCGTTTACAGTGTGCAAAATTATTATGCACATAAATGATTTTGAACATAGTGACACTTATTGTATTGGCGTACGCTTGAAATGGGAAGACAAAAATGTCAACCGTTCTAACAGCCGCTCATGGATAACTGAACCATTTTGGCATATGCAAGTAATAATGGTGACTATCGCATGTGCCAAGCCTAACGGCTCTTAGGAAGATCAATCATTCTGGTGTACGTGCCTCTGTGGAATGGCACCCACTACTTGGTCTGTTCTGGCCGAAATCTATAAAGAGATGGAAAATTGGTTTTTAAAACTCATAACTTCCATTCACTCTCTTTCTCTCTCTAACCCTAGAAATTCTGTCACTGAACTCGAAAATGTCCAGCGCTCATCCTTCTAGTTTGATGGCTACCCCCTCAGTGGCAGATTTCGGTGTTGACTGTGTGGCCATGGATGCTTTAATTGTGTCGAGGGTGGATCTTGGCCATGATTTGGCCCATCCTCTCTCAGTTCTAATGCGGTTCATGCATCAAGTGACGCTCCTACAGCCAAACCGTCTGACGCTCCCAAGGATATTCTTGGCACTATTCCCAAGGATGTTCTTGGCGAAGAGTATGATATTGGGGATGCATTTTTTGAAGACACCCCAATCGAAGAGGGACCTCGGCCACCTTTCAACCCGGAGACCTATGCTTCTACCCTTCACATTGTGCAGTACTCGGCTATTAAGCCGTTTTGCTCTCGGGTTCCAATTGGATGACTCTCTAGTTCTTCTATACCCGGACTTCCACCATTCAACCTCGTGGACTACAACCACGACATGCAACACTTCTTTTTTTCATCGTAATTTTTTATCTGTATTGTTCTTTTTGCGCATATTCTAATAACCTTGCTTTTGATCAAACAGACCAAGAACGGGGTCCATTGGTTTGGGGCAAGAGAGATGACAGTAATTACTACAATCAGCTGACTCCAAAGGTTAGGGCACTAGTCGATCAGAAGGGTTTTCAGTGCTTGATTCCGCTACTTCTCGAGTCTCACAGCGACTTTCGGATGATCATCACTCTTATTGAGCGATGGTAAGATACCAGCAATTCTTTCCATTTCCCCTACGGCGAGGTGACCGTGACACCATTTGATTTTGTCGCTCTGACAAGCATGCAAGTGGGCGGCCTGCCCATTCCTTTCGATTCAAGTATTCTCACTAACCCTGCCACTCTACTATTCTTCTTGGGTGACCTACGCCCTTAGGAGGCCACGTTAAGCCAGTATTCTTGGTTCATAGAGCACTATGTTGTTTACGCGACGGATACACCTGAGCACCAAGCTCAAGCTAGCCAAGCATTTCTAATGTGCTTCTTTGGAGCCTCCTTGTTTGCAAACAAGGAGAATAGGGCTCACTTGCGCTTTTTGTCTACCTCTAGGACTTTGTTGTTGTCCAGACATTTGATTGGGGTGGGGCCATCCTATCCACCCTCTACAATTTTTTGGGTTCTGCTTCGCGCTACATCGGCAATAGCGTAGGCCGTTTTGGCAGGTTCTCATGGTACGAATTTCATGCTTACTATACTTTATCACTTGCTCTGCATGGCTTTACTTTCAATAGTGCATTGCTGACTTATCGTATTTCTCATTCGGCTCTTGCTTGTTTGAATAGTTCTAGGGCTATGAAATGCTAGGGATGGGCGAGCCTCTGAATACCCATCCTGACCCACGAGTTCTCCCTCGAATTCTCCGATGGGACAAGCCACACAGGGGTTCCAAGCTATCTCTTTCTATGGATGCATACTATCACTTCTTGGATAGGCTGACTCTGGGTCAAGTATGTCTCCATCTTTTAACTGTTCTCTTTTCCTAATTTTCATAATGTTCTTACGTTGCTCATTTTGTGTTGCTTTCTGACTGATTATGACAACTTTAGGTTCGGTGAGGACTATAGAGGGCCCTTGAGGAAGATTTCTTGACCTACAGTCATGAGCTGACCCAGAGCAGAGTCTTGCTGGAGTGCCCTTACAGGCATCAGTGGTACTTGGTCGATAGGTTCTTGAGACAGTCTTTTGACATAGACGTCCCCTGGGTGCCCGGGCCTCTTCCTCTCGGAGTCTCTCAGACTTACACCTACTCTTTGGAGGAGAGAGTCACCTTTTGCCAACCACTTCCTACCATAGGCTTGGCTAATCGGGGTGGCGACTATGCTGTTTACGTGACCCAATTCTTAGCCAGGCCTTTCGGTACTTTTGACACTTGTCGAGCGAATCAGGTTCATGATGATGTGGGGGGTGATGAGCCAGGAGTTGCCGCCACTACTGCCTCAAATTACTCCAGAGACTGATGCTGAAGTGGGACTAGGAGTGCACCAGCCACAAGTGCCAACAAGGGCTCGCCCACGGAGACAGACTCAAGCTGGTGGACCTGCACTACCAATTATCCCTCAGTCCTTATCTATTACGACCCAGGACTTCACGCGTGCTACAGCGGTCATCCCAGGTCCAGGCGATACGATCCAAGAGTTACCAACTCAGGTTTACCTCCTTCATTCTGCTTGAACACACTTAGTTACTTTTTACCTGTCACAATACTGTTCTGTTCCCACACTATTCTGCTCTCAGATTTACTACCATATCTCTAATCTCAGCCCCTTTTGATTTTGACTACAGGTTCCCTGTGAATGGGCTTAGGAGCTGTACAGTGTTTTCTTGGGTATGCAGCGCCTGGTGCACTATCTTGTCGTCGGAGGCATGAGTCGAATCGAGCTCCATGCTGGTGAGGGGTCTGGTTGTTCCCGCGCTATGAGTTTCTTTCTCAATCTTAGCATTTTATGCTCAAAATCCTAGATTGTTTCTACATTGTTATTATTGCTATTTGGTGGCTCACCTCAGGGTCCAACTAGGCCTCAGAGAAGGGTGACTCTATCGAGTTCAAGGGTTTCTAGTGTTTTACACACAAGACATCGTCATCATCGAGCTGAGGGAGGAGATTCTAATGAGGAGGAGGAGGACGATTCGAGGGCAGGACTCATGCACAAGGCCAGAAGGGAGTAGAAGACAAGGCTTGCATGCATCTTTTGTCATTCAAAGTCTGCGTGCCCAGGTAAGAATAGTTTCTAATGGTTTTTTTTGGGCCTGTGTGCCTCGGGCAAAATTCATGCCCACACATTGTTTTTTGATTTTATCCATGGATATTTTTGTTCATTCCACTGTTGTTTATTCTTTTCTGCTCTTGTTTCTTTTCAAAACAATTCATTACTTGCATGGACAATTACATTGACGTATACTCGATAATAAAATAAAGTAAATAAAAAACTAACTCTAACAAAGCGATGTTAAAGTAAACCATATTCTATTTAAAACAGTACAACTCAAAATAGCTCTCTTGTTCTCTTCATTTTTCTCATTACTCAACCGATTTCCTTTCTTCTCTCTTCAACCTTTCATAACCTTTAGCCTCTCGAGGCCTATGCTTTGAATCCCACTTGGATCTAACCTATGAATGCGGTTAGAAAGAGTTGTGGGTTCACTGTGCATCAAAATGTCTTCTCGAGGGAGTTGGTTGTCCCTTGCTTCTCATTGGTTCAAGGTGAGGAGTTTGGTTTTCCTGTGTTAGCCTCGACCATATCGGCCAAGCAGAACTACGCTTGCTTGCTCAAAGTGCCGATCTAGCTCTCGGATTATTATGATGCACTTCTCAGCTGGGGCTTTGATTCGCCGTGCCCACCCCATTGAGAACCCAAGTGAGTCTTTGCTCTTCATATTCAACTTCCATTTTGCTTTGATTGGCTTCATATGTCTTCTGATCTATTTCTCTGTGTTGGACAAGTAATTGAGCTCGATAGGAGGCATTCTAAGCTCACTCCCCTGAGGGTATTTAACCTGTCTCAAACCTTCTTCTACGTGAAAGTTTGACAGGATCAGCCTTTCTCCTCAGGGGGAATCGTTAGTATCCTAAACTTTTGCACTTACAGTGCCCTTGCAGGCCTGTTCGTGGCATACTTTTTGAAGGCTATCACAATTGTTTGAGCATCGTAGCTAAGTAGAGCTATCAAAACAATTGGCTACAAGTCAAATACTTGGCCGTAATGTCTTGCCAATATTGTTTGCTGCTTCATTGCACCTGATTTTGGAAGCTAGATCTAGAAGTCATATTTTATTATTATCAGGCATGACCAACTTGTAATAAAATTCTAATAAATTTGAATGAAAGAGATTCTCTTTGTAGTCTTTTACATAAGATTTGCATGTTGCATTTTCGCTTAGTCATTTACTTTGTACATGATGGATTGATTGGTTTATTTGGGCCCGAACCAAATGGTTGCCTACATATCCTTTGGAGAGGAACCAGGTCGTGCGTAGTTTAGGGTGAATATTCACTCATGTCTTGACGCTCTCCTTTTGATGCTCTTGATTTTGCCTAGTATCGCCCTTGCAAATTTTTGATCTAGCGAGCGCTTTTTGTTTGAAGCCTTCCATTTTGCTTGGGATGCCCTCACACGTTTTCACTCCCAATAGGCGTTTTGCTCTAATTTTTTCCTAAGTCGAACGCCCTTGCGATTTTTGAACTAGCAAGCTTTTCTCAGGGGTAATATTTCTTGAGTTGGTCCAAGTTGACTAAGGCGGAGAACTCAATTCTGTATAGATCCATGATTTGCACCGCTCCTCCTGGCAAGATGGTTTTGATGATGTATGGTTTGGCCCAACTTGGTTTGAATTTTTCTCGTGGATCGTGAATTGGCGCTCTGATTTCTTTGAGTACCAAGTCTCCTTCGATCAAATTGTGAGCTTTGACCTTGTTCAATGTTCACACAATCCTGCGCTGATATCCTTGAACATGATACAAGGCTCTCAACCCTCGCTCATCAAACAACATTAGCTCTTCAAATCTTCCAATGTTCCATTCTCCTTCAAGTACTCCACACTTTGTGATAACCCTCAACGATGGATTTCAAGTTAACAAAGAAAGAGAGCAGTGTAAAGATTCAAAATTTCAAGACATTAACAAGACTTTTTCGTAAATTCAATTTCAAAATATTTGATTAAATTACCCAAATTCGTTTCGTGTATTTCGTATGCAATTCATTGATACGAGTATACATACATACGTTACATACATATAACATACATAATACCTAATATTTATATTGACATAGTATATGCATACACGTAAATGTGTGCGTGTGTACACGTCTATATATATATATATATATATATATATATATATATATTATATAATAAGAGACCTCTCATTTTGTTAAAATACAGACGTCTCATTGATACACATATACATAAATTTTAACAATCCGAACTGTTCAATGTGTTTAAAAATATTTTCAAGTGTACTCGTGAGAAATCAGTTCAAAATATTACCGAAAATAACTTGATCCAGGATATTGTTTTGAGACGATTTCTGGCAGGTACCGTTAAAAATATGTTATAAACATATTGAACGGTTCGAATCATCAAAATGTGATAAAAAAATGAGAGGTCCGTATTTTAGCAAAATGAGGGATCCCTCATAGGAAGCGGACTAATGTGTGTGTGTGTGTAATTCTATCTTCTTCCACCACTTACACCCTTTCCCATCACCCCTCAACAACCTCACTTCACCATCACCTTTCTCTCCCATCAAAGTCGCCCTATTTTCCATACTCCATCTGTGGCCGTAAATTTTCTCAAAAATCCTCATCACCTTTGATCTTGTCCACACCCCACAATCTAAGCCTGACTAGGTGAACCAAGGCTCAATGGCATCATCTTCCAAAAAATATCCTGTTGGGTCGAGTACTTGGGTTCCACTCCATCTTTATCTATACCTGGCATAAAACGCCAGGGGCAAAGAAATTTAAGAAAATCACTTTTCAATTGGCCTTGTGCTCGAGTCGATCAATAAGTTTTGGTTTTTCAAGGAAGAGAATCCTAGAAACATTAAATGAAGATCCATAATGATCTTAGATATTTGCTTCCGATGTTTTACATATTCTATAGTTTTAAATATCTATGTGTTGAGTTTTCAGGTAGTAATGTCACAACTCATATAGTAATTTCGCTGCCCCTAATGTTTCATGTCAAATGTAGATGAGCAGCCAGAGATGCCACCCAAGAAGGAAGAGTTGGGCTATAAAGATGAAGGTTTCAATGAGACTTGGTTGCCACACCCTTAGAGACTTTGTACTATTTATTTTCTGCTCCACATGTAAACTCGATTAGGGTATTGTGATAAATGTACTTCTACTAGAGTTTATCCTTTAATAAATAAATTCTATTTTTTCAAATACTTGTTCAATTTAACAAATGACTTTCAAAGAATTTTAATAACGGGTCGAGAAATCGAGGCATTACAATGCATTAAAACTTGGTATCAGAGCTTAGGTTTAACCACCCCTTTGACCTTGGGTCGATCACAATTCCCGAATATTTTTCATTTAGATTGTTATCTTGTTAGACTAATATGCGATATTACCACAAGTTATAGTTTCTTGTTTTGTTAGATGTCTAACTCTAAGCCCGAACTCAATGCTCTACTCAGCTTTAATGAAGAACCAGATGACTTTTTCAATCTTGATAACTTCTTCGTAAGACAATCTTGAAGAGGATAAGGAAGAGATGGGTGCAGATAAGAATCCAGCACCAATTGGGGATGGCAATCTCGTCCAATCCAACCCGCCTCTACCTATTCTCTGGCCCAAATGGATTGGGAATTCAGGAATTTTTCAGGGATCGGGTTGGATTTGGAGGTAAATTTTAAAAAAAAATGGGAAACATGTAGGATTTGGGTCTATGTATCTCCACCCCGTTCCCCGCCTCCACCCCTGTCCCGCCCCGCCCTACACTTTGCCTGTAAATGTAATACATCACCTACAGTTACCCTTTTTAAGTTTTTTAAGTTTCGTTTGGAAATTAAGAGGTTTTTATGTTAATTGTTAACTCCATATTTTAATTAGTTATTGTTGTTGTTTTTAATATTTTAAATTGTAAAAAATAAATGATTTTTACTTAAGAGTATGCATGATTTTATTATTACTTAAGAACTATAGGATCCGCTTAGCAACTTGGAATATAGGGACCTTAACGGGTAAGTCTAGGGAGCTAGTTGATACCATGATTAGGAGGAGGATTAGTATAGCTTGCCTGCAGGAGACTAAGTGGGTAGGGGAGAAGGCTAGAGAGATAGAGGATACAGGGTATAAGCTCTATTATACGGGTGTGGATAGACATAGAAATGGGGTTGGCATCGTAGTAGATAAGCACCTTAAGGATTCGGTAGTCACAGTCACGAGGAAAGGAGATCGGATTATTTTAGTCAAGCTTGTGATTGGAGAGAGTATAATTATTGTCATTAGTGCTTACGCGCCCCAAGTAGGCTTGGATGATCTTACTAAAGAGAAATTTTGGGAACAGATGGATGACGTGGTTCAAGGGATACCTTTGGGGGAGAAGCTTTTTATAGGAGGTGATTTCAATGGTCATGTGGGAGTGCAGAAGCAGGGGTATGAGAAGGTACATGGTGGATTTGGATTTGGAGACCAAAATGAAGGTGGTAGGAGGATTTTGGATTTCGCGGTAGCCCTTGACCTTATAGTGGGGAATACTTTCTTTAGAAAGCGTGAGGAACATTTAATTACCTTTAAGAGTGGAGTCAATAGAAGCCAAATAGACTACTTTCTTGCAAGAGGCGCAGATCGGTTGCTATGTAAGGATTGTAAGGTCATTCCCGGAGAGTGTCTAGTGGCACAACATAGACTTTTGGTGTTAGATATTGGCCTCAAGGGAAATAATAGACCGAGAAAGGAAACTAGATGCCCACGGACTAAATGGTGGTTCCTAAGAGGGGAGAAACTAAAGGTGTTCAAGGAACGAACATCCCAAGAAATGGAGTGGGGAATGGAAGGCGATAGTGATAGTATGTGGAGGACAATGGCCGATGGTATTAGAAGGATATCGAAAGAAGTTCTCGGAGAGTCAAAGGGGAAAGGTCCAATTTCTAAGGAGACATGGTGGTGGAATGACAAGGTTCAAACCATGGTAAAAGCCAAGAAGGAATGTTTTAAGAAGTGGCAAAAGGACCGGAATGTGGAAAATTTTCAGCAGTACAAGCAGGCTAACAAGGAAGCTAAGAAAGCCGTTAGAGAGGCTAAGTTGAAAGCCTATGAGGATTTTTACGCTAGACTTGATAGTAAAGATGGGGAGAGGAATATCTATAAACTCGCCAAGCTGAGAGAAATGAAAGCTAGAGACTTCTCTCAAGTTAAGTGTATAAAAGGTAGCGATTCAGTAGTGTTGGTGAAAGATGAGGATATCAAGGATAGGTGGAAGACGTATTTCGAGAAGTTGTTAAACGAGAAACATGAAGAAGGTTTTGGTGAGGAGGAAGTTGACGTTTCTAGCGAAAGAATGGAATACGAGTTTTATCGGAGGATACAAAAGTCCGAAGTGGCCAAGGCTTTGAAGAAGATGAAACCGGGTAGGGCCTTAGGACCAGATGGTATTCCTATTGAAGTGTGGAAAAGCCTAGGTGATTTGGGGGTGACTTGGTTGACAAAGTTGTTCAACAAAATTATTTTATTTAGGAGGATGCCAGACGAATGGAGGAGGAGTACCTTAGTACCTATCTACAAGAACAAAGGGGACATTCAAAATTGCAACAACTATAGAGGTATTAAGTTGATGAGTCATACGATGAAGCTGTGGGAAAGAGTTATGGAGCATCGTTTGAGGATGGTGACTATGGTGTCGGAGAAACAATTTGGGTTCATGCCTGGGAGATCGACCATGGAAGCTATTTACCTACTAAGAAGAGTGGTAGAGAAACACAGGTCAATGAAGAAGGATCTTCATATGGTCTTCATAGACCTAGAAAAGGCTTATGATAGGGTGCCCAGAGACATTATATGGTGGGTTCTGGAGAGAAAGGGAGTAACCAAAGGGTATATCGATGTTGTTCGAGACATGTATGAAGGTGCTGTCACTGCCATTAGATCACCAGCAGGGGAGACGAGTGAATTTCCCATCACAGTAGGATTGCACCAAGGGTCAACCTTGAGCCCTTACCTTTTCGCTTTAGTTATGGATGAATTGACTAGTCAGATTCAAGAGGATATTCCATGGTGTATGTTGTTTGCAGATGATATTGTCCTTTTAGATGATACTGCTAGCGGTGTTAATACTAAATTAGAAATTTGGCGGGATGCACTAGAGTCTAAGGGCTTTCGGATAAGTAGGAGTAAAACTGAGTATATGGTTTGCAAGTTTAGTGATACCCGAAGTGTGTACGAAGAAAAAGTGATGATTCAAGATCAGGAGATACCAAAGAGTGACCGTTTTAAGTATTTAGGCTCTATTATTAGTCAAGATGGAGAGATTACGGATGATGTGACCCATAGGATCCAAGTGGGGTGGCTCAAGTGGAGAAGTGCTACTGGTGTACTGTGCGACAAGAGGGTACCCACAAAGTTGAAGGGAAAATTCTATAGAACTGCTATAAGACCAGCGATGCTTTACGGGACAGAATGCTGGCCTATGAAGAAACAACAGGTGACCAAGATGAGTGTCGCGGAAATGAGAATGTTGAGGTGGATGTGTGGTAAGACTAGACGAGATAGGATTAGAAACAAAACAGTCCGCGAGATGGTAGGCGTAGCACCTATAGACGAGAAGTTGAGGGAAAATAGGCTTAGGTGGTTTGGACATGTCTATCGTAGACCTACGGAGGCAATAGTTAAGAGAGCGGATAGGATAGCTTTGCATAGCAATGCTCCGGGGAGGGGAAGACCCAAATTGACATTAGATGCGGTAGTGCGCAAGGATTTAAGTCTACTAGGGCTAAGTGAGGAAACAGCACTTGACAGAACTCTTTGGAGGAAAAGGATTCATGTAGCTGACCCCAATTGATTTGGGACACAAGGCTCAGTTTGGTTTGGTTTGGTATTATCTTTTTTTAAATGAAAATAAGAATCATTTCAAATTTTAATTAATTACTAATGTAATTATTTTATTTTTGGATCTCCAATCTCCATTTGGAGATCTTTGTTCCCCATTTGGGGTGGGGGGAGGACACAAACAATCTCCGTTTGGGGATCAGGGCAGGGATTGAGATTGAGTATAGGTCAGTAAATCAAGGATGGAGATAATAACATCCACTCTCAGTCCACTCCGTTGCCATCCCTAGCACCAATCTTGTAGCTATTGAGATCTTGCTCATGCAGATCGAGAAGTTATTCGATACGATGGAAATCATCGAAGACAGGGGCAGAATTGCTATGGCTACGCACCATATACAAAGAGAAGTTGACTACTGGTGAGATATAGTTAAGAACAGTACCAACAACGACGAAATTATAACGACGTGAAAACAATTCAAGAACTTATTCTTGGACAAGTATTCCAGTGCCTGTGAAGCAGGCTATGATCCAAAATTTTTATGGAATTGAAATACGGGAGCATGAGTCTTACATAGTATGCTACTCGATTCAAGGAACTTTCATGGCATGCAACTACTATTGTACCAATCGATGGGTCCAAGGCTCACTAATTTGAATGGGGGTTGCCATCCAAAAAAATATAATGTCCTAGTGGGTTGAAACTTTTGATTTGGTGGTAAGCAATGCTCTTATGCTAGAGAGAGAACCGATGGACTCTTGAATGTATTAGGAACAACATAAGAGAAACAACCAGGGGTTTGGAAACCTATGAGAAACAATAATAACAGCAACAACAATCGAGGTTTTGTCCCAAACAAACCCTACAGGAGGAAGAACATGAAACTGCAATAGTATTTATAAAGGACCAACCCTCCGAATTGGAACCAATCCAATCAAAACATAACTTAACCACCACAAAACTACCAGCACCGTAGCCAAAATCAAGGACCTACAAGAAACCTGGCCGATATCACTTGCTACAACTACAATAAGAGAGGACACATGAGAATGGAATGCCCACATCCACTGAGTCAGTAGGGTCAACAAAGCGGTATAGATCGCAGAGTAAGAAAGTGAAGGGTGGGAGACACCAGATTATTCTCCTAATTCTTTCCCCCTACCAATATGTCTTTCTTCCTCCCCACACATTCAAATCATTCCTTAACCTTTGAGATCTATGAACCTGAGAAATTTATCCTCGTCCTTAACCAAGTTCACTTAACCCTTGGCTTTCTCTCCCCCAACTAATGGCCTTCCCACTATAAAAAGTAGCCTCAATTCCATTCCAATGCACTGTGAAACCAACGTAAAAAATCAGAATCTAGAGAGAGAGAGAGAGAGAGAGAGAGGAAGCACCACAAAAAAGGAGAGGAAGAGCGAAGGCCACATCACTGATGAACAGTTGCTAAACAACACTCGAGACGCACGAATCACACAAGCGAGGTAGAAATCCTACCTAAACCCTAGGTTATATTATGTAGTCGTGATTTTACTGTTAATGCGTCCAAATTTTTCTCCATAGTTGTCTGTTCGAAACTCAGCAGTTTGCTAGGCTCAGTCAGGATCTTTGGTCAATCGAATAGGACTATATGTTATTGGTCAAGGCCTTTGGCTAACCAATCAGGCTATGGGGTAACCGGCCAAAGAGGGTTGGTCGGTCAAGGGTCATGGCTAACCGATCAAGCTATCCATGACAAGTTTAATTTCACTCCCAAATGGATAAAAATATCACCCCAAACCCCATGTACACTCGCACATGCACATACTTTACACCGTTATTATGTCCACGGATTTCCGTGAGATCTCGTGAGAGCAAGTTTACCAACTTGAGACCATGTTGATTATGTTGTTATGCTATTCCAATATCATGTCGTATGCTACTGTCTTGTCATTGGAGAATCTTGTAGAGTAGCTGTCATGTTGCTAGTTATTCAATTCGTAGTCGTTATGTTGCCCGTTTGTTATCCTATATGTCATTACGTTGATCTTGGAAAAACCTAAACTTTACGTTCAAGACACTAGTTCGAATGACACTCGAACAAGGTAGCGAATGGTGTAGAGTGATCATTATAAGTAGGTCACGGCTAGAAACACCTAAGTTAAAGTAAAGGAAATGTTAATTGGTTTGGGTGGCCCCACCGTGGTGAGTTAGTTGTTGGGAGTCAACCCGTTTATTTATGTACTGAAATGACCCGAATCAGGAGGAGTTTGAGACGGTTTAGGGTGACTTCGAGAATGTCTACGAAGGAAGCCTAGATCTCGAAAGAGTGACGGTCAATGTCTTTGCGGTCCTTGATGGAATGGAAAGCAACTGAGGTTCATTGGTACCTTATCTAATAATCCATGTTCGTTGTATGATCTAGATAAGGTGACGTAGGAATTGATTTGAGTGGACAGTAGAAGGTTTCTTCCTTGTAAGGTCGTCGGTCGGTAGTCTAGTCGAGTATATCACCTCGGACTATGGGCCTACCATATGTAAGGACTGGCCAATTACAATTGAGCGCCTTGCACTAGAGTCGGGGATAAGTTTTGACTTCTCGAGAAAGAGAATCCTAGAAACATTAAATGAAGATCCATAATAAACTCACATGTTTGCTTTCGATGTCGTACATATTCTATTGTTTTATATATCTATGTGTCGGGTTTGTCGAGTAGTAATTTCAATTGAGTGTTATAACTCATGATGCTATTTTCCTGTCCCCTGGTGTTTCATGCCAGAACTAGATGAGTAACTGGAGATGCAACCCGCACAGGAAGAGTCGGGCTATGAAGGTGACAGTTTGAACGAGACCTGGTTGCCATACCCTTAATGACTCTGTACTTTTATTTTCAACTACACATGTAAACCCTGTTGAAGTATTTAGGTAAATGTACTTCCACTAGAGTTTAATAAAGTCTATTTCTTTTAAATACTTGTTTAATTTAACAATATAGTTTAAAAGGATTGTATTAATGTGTCATGTGTGAGAAATCGGGGCGTTACACCTTGTGTTTCTCGAGACAGTCCTATTGCAATTAGTGATTTTAAAGTGGTTGATCTCTTTAATTTTCAGTCTTGATACTGGAGGATGCCTATCATTTTTGTTTTGTTTTGTTTTCGAGTGATGTGATTAGTCATATTATTTCCATTCATATGCCTGTAATAGATAAAAAATGATGAGGTGGTGTGATCTACTGACCGCAATTGGCAATTTTCAAACAAATCTGCGTATTTGATGGCTATAAAGGATAAGTTTGGTGATAGTGTTGAGGGTGTGGGGAGTAGATTTGGAGATTGAAAGAGATTGTGGGGTTTAAACCTTCCTCCTAAATTTTCCTTATTCATCGCATCCTGGTTATTGAGGTCGCAAAATTATGGTGGGGAAGTTTTGCCCTGACTGTCAAAAAGATACGGAAAACATTGAGCAATTTTTTGTATTTTTTATTAATTGCATGCAGGTTAAAAGGATCTAGAGGGCTTCTAGATTGGGTTTTAATTTGATTTTGCAACTCTATATCAGTTGGTGAGTTGTTCTCGATGGATTATATATAGAAGCTCCAGACAAGGGCGGAACAATAGAGACCAGAAAGGGCTCAGGCCCTCCTAAATTTTTCTTAAAAAGTTAGGACCAAGTTATATATTTTGATAACTCCAAATTACATTTGACCCTCTTACTTTTCCAAAAATGAAAATCTTGACCTGCAAATGTCGAATCTTGGCTCCAGATAAATGGGCAAGAAATAGGATCTCTATCTCCAAAAAACATTGTGGGTAATTTGGTGTCGTAGAAACAGAGTGGTGGTCCTTGAAGGATGGGTTCTCTGATGTTGGCTGAGCAATGAGGAAGAGTCAACATGCTTTGAGTCAGATCCAGCGGTGTTGTTCCCTCTTCCCAGGAGAGGAGTTGGAGTTGGAGTGCCAATTGAGAGCAGCAGAGGTTTGTCTTTGGCAAGAAAGTATATGGTGGGATTGTAAGGGTGCCGCTGATTGGGTGGGGGCATGTATATCCAGTGTCGGCTGAGGGCCTAAACCGAACTCTTCAATTAGGGCCCTAAGAAATTAAAGAGTTCATGAATTTTATAAAAAAAACAGAAAACGCCTAAGAAATTGTCTACTCAAATAGACTTCTCCAAATAATAGTTTTCTTAGACTATAATTTCCTTTAAACCATTATCAACATTTTTTTTCTTGATACCGTGGTTATTTATCAAAACACAAGGTTTGAAATGTAGACAAAGACGGGTATAGAACATTGCTTTCAAATAGGCATCAACGTCTTAGTTATTGTAATATTGTCATAAGACTTGTTTGGATCTTTAGAAAATTGGGCTTATTTTATATAAAGACAAACTTATAACAAAAACACATACTAAATAGATCAATGTTTAAAGGCCCCTATTCTGGAGATATTTTGGGAGGACTAAAGCAATGGTTTCCTTGGCTTGTGCTTAGGACCGACTCTGTGTATGTCGAAGGTGGAAACCCTTGTGGATTGTATGGAGTTTTGTGGACTGTCTTCAAAAACCTAATAAAGTTAGAGATTTTTTTAATAATTTTCTTATTTGATTTCCTAGATATGAGCAATAGAATTAGGGACCTTACTGTGCATTGCGCATAGCAATGCGTGTTGCATGCAAAATACTGACCTAAAATTATTCAGACAGTATTTTGCGCACCAAAACAACATAGCATGCTTTGCTATGCGCAATACTCAGCCCCTGTTACTAGTTGTGTCTTTAGGGTCTCTAGAGACATTGTTAACGCCAATACTAGCATCTATATCTACTTTGTAATCCTCATGGTTTTATTTAGGGTTAATTACACTTTGTCCCTCAAACTATTCTCGTTTTTCAAGTTACCTCCTTCAACGTTTTTTGATGACAACTTACCTCCCTAAACTATGGGAGCTTCTAGAAGCACCGACGGTGTTAACGGCAGAGGTCAAAATACCCAATATACCCTTTCATTTTTTAGGATTATGTGGTGAATACCCAAAGAACCCCTCCCTTCTAACACATTATTCATCTTCTTTAACCCGTGAATCTCAGCCTTCAAGGCTTTCATCTTCTTGTTGATACTTCTTCCCTACTCTACACTTCTTTTGCAAGTGGGGGGATCACTCCATGTGAAAAAATTGCATCCATTTTCATACTGCAAAAGAATACCCAAAAAACAAACTTTATAGCTATATCTTCAAATTGAAATAGCAATGTTCTAAAATGGGTGATTAAGGAAAACAAATGGAGTTCTAACAATAAACCTTATAGTTTAGGCATCCAAAAAAATTTCGCCCAGGATTTTCATCTGTCATTAAGGTCCTAAGTAGAGCTCTCAAGCTATAATCACAAAATACAAAGTTAGGGTTGGAGCTGTAGCTTGATGAGGATGAGTTCTTGTTCGCCATCTTGATTTCGTAGTGCACTAGGACAGAACGAAGGACCTTCGACCTTGCTTCAATGGTGGGAAAACCTCCTTCCACGCAGAGTTCAAGAACAGGGCAACATAATGGCTCTATAATGTATACATATGTGTATCTTCATCCCTTATGGGTATTATAGTATATTACCAAGGGTAATCGACCATTTCAGTGTTCACATGACAATCACATGTTAGATCCCTAGAAATTGACAAAGAACAATAGAAGGAAAAGAGTTCGAAGTTCTCTTATTCCATACGATCTGAGTTACATCAAAATACTTCACCCCTTTCTCAAGTAAGTCTCCCCTTATTTATACACAAAAGTAGCACTGAGTTAGCTAGATTAACTGATCTATCTACTAACTGATTTAGCTAACCTCCTAACAGAATGCTAACTGACTTGCTGATGTGGCAAAACAACCTAACAACTAACCACTTAGATCAGCTAACTGACTATAGGAACGCTTTAGATCAGCTAACTGACTATAGAAATTGGCGTGGTCATAACATTCCCACCCCTTCAGAAAGCCTTGCCTCAAGGCTGAAATTCCGGAAATTTGGATTGAAATTCTTCAGAATCCATCCAAGTAGCATCTTCAGGAAAGGTTCTAGACCACTGAATCAGCCATTGCGCAACAGCCTTATTGCGACGTTTAACCATCCTTCGATCCAACACAGCTACGGGTTCCAGTTGCAAACAACCTTCATCAGTGACTGGAGGGAGAGTTGGGGCAGCTACAACCTGTTGCCCCAGTTTTTTCTTTAACAAGGACACATGGAATACCGGATGTATTTGAGCTGAGCTAGGTAAATCCAGTTTGTAAGCTACCTGACCCAACCTTTGGATAACTAGAAAAGGGCCATAGAAACGTGGAGAAAGCTTCATATTCCTGTGTAAAGCCAAAGACGACTGTCTGTAAGGCTGCAAACGTAAGTATACCCAGTCACCGACCTGAAATTCACGTTCACTGCGGTGTTTATTAGCATAGTGTTGCATCCGATGTTGTGCCAGCTGTAGGTTTTCTCTGAGCATTCTTAGAATTGAACCCCGTTCTCTTGTCCAATTCTCAACTGTCGCGACTGAAGAGCTTCCCATATGCATGAAATTGTGATCAGGGGGTTCTTGTCCATAGACGGCATAAAAGGGAGTGGTCTTGATAGCAGAGTGGTAAGAAGAATTATACCACCATTCAGCCAAAGCTAACCAATTGGACCATTGTTTAGGACAATCACCACACATACACCTTAGGTAATTCTCTAAGCACTTGTTCACGATCTCAGTCTGACCGTCTGACTGTGGGTGATATGCAGTGCTAAGGCACTGTGTAATTCCCAAGACTCGGAGCAATTCCTGCCAAAATAGACTTGTAAACACCACATCTCGGTCTGAGACAATAGAATTAGGTAGGCCGTGGAGTTTATAGACGTTATCTAAGAACAATTGGGCCACGTCTTTCGCTGAATACGGATGAGATAGGGCCATAAAGTGACCATATTTGGTTAGTCTATCCACCACTACAAAAATAGTGGTCTTGCCATGTGAAGGTGGAAGTCCTTCAATAAAATCCATAGAAATATCGCACCATATTTTTTCCGGAATAGGCAACGGTTGGAGCAACCCTGGAGAATGAACAGTTTCTCCCTTGAATCTCTGACAGACTATACATTCTGAGACAAATTGGTGTACATCCTTCTTCAGACCTTGCCAATAAAAAGCTCTTTTGATTCGCCTAGAGGTTTTGTCAATACCCGAATGTCCGCCCAAAGCAGAAGTGTGATAGGATGCAATAAGTTGTTGTCTGATCTCAGATGAATTTCCAACCACCAAACTTCCTTTGTAAGTCAATGTACCATTAGCCCAAGAAAAACCTGGATGAGTATTAGAATTTTGATCTAAATCTGAGATGATCTGCTGCAGTTGTGGGTCTGTTTGCCAGCTAAGTCTGATCGTTGAAAGCCAAGTGGAATTGATTGTTATCAAGGCATTGAGAGTAGCTTGATCTAAGAACAGGTCTTCCCTTCTTGATAAGGCATCAGCAGCCTTATTTTCAGTACCATGCTTATAGGTGATCTCGTAATCATAACCAATCAATTTAGCAATCCATTTCTGTTGGAATGGAGTTGCAATTCGCTGTGCTAGGAGATATTTGAGGCTTTGATGGTCAGTTTTGATAAGGAAATGACGTCCGAGTAGATAATATCGCCACTTGAGGACTGCGAGAACCACTGCCATTAACTCCTTTTCATAGGTGGATAAAACCAACAGTTTTGATGATAACCCTTTGCTCCAATATGCAATTGGATGACCCTCCTGCATTAGAACTGCTCCCAAACCTTTCCCTGAGGCATCAGTCTCTATGATGAAGGTTTTAGTATAATCCGGTAAAGCTAAAACTGGTAATGTCATCATAGCATTGCGTAGGGAATAGAAAGCTTCTGTTGATTCATGATTCCAATGAAATGATTCCTTTTTTAGCAACTGGTTTAAGGGAGCTGAGATCTTACCATAATTTTTCACAAATCGCCTATAGTACCCTGTTAATCCAAGAAAACCTCTCAAGTGTTTAAGAGTTTGAGGGATAGGCCACTGAGATATAGCTTCCAACTTATTGGCTTCTGCTGAAACCCCCTCACCGGAAACCAAATGACCCAAATAATCGACTTCGTGTTTGGCGAAAACACATTTGGAACGTTTAGCAAACAAGGTGTGAGTTTTTAAGAGTTGCAAAGCCAACTTCAAATGGTTTAAGTGATCCGGCAGGTTCTTACTGAATATCAGTATGTCATCAAAGAAAACCAGGACAAACTTCCTCAAATAATCACGAAAAACATCATTCATAAGGCTTTGAAAAGTTGAAGGGGCATTGGTTAGGCCAAATGGCATAACCAAGAACTCGTAATGTCCTTCGTGAGTTCTAAAAGCTGTCTTTGGTATATCAGTGGAGTGTACACGAACTTGATGATAACCAGCCCGTAGATCTAGCTTAGAGAAGAATGAAGCACCATATAGTTCGTCTAATAGCTCATCAATTACAGGTATTGGGAATTTATCCTTAACTGTAATGGTGTTCAAAGCTCTATAATCGACACACATTCGCCATGTTCCTTCTTTCTTTTTGACTAGCAAAACAGGAGCTGAAAAAGGACTTACACTTGGCTGAATCACTCCTGATAAAAGCATTTCCTTAACCTGTTTTTCTATCTCATTTTTCTGGAAATAGGGGTACCGGTAGGGTCTGATATTTGGTGGTTCTGTACCAGATTTTAAAGGAATGTGGTGGTCTTGGTTTCTGGTTGGAGGAAGCCCCGTAGGTTCTGCAAAAACTGACGCAAACTGAGAAAGCAACTCATCCAATTCAGGAGTGTTAGTGTCCCCTGGACTATCACTTTGTATAACATAAATGTGTGCCACAAACCCCTGAGGTTTCTTATTGAGCAGCTTAGTCATATGTCCAGCATCCACTAATTTGGATGTTCCTTGTTTGCCTCCACGTAAAACATGCCTCTGTCCATGTAAAGTAAACTCCATACGTAGATCCTTGAAATTCCACGTCACAGGGCCTAAAGTGGCCAACCACTGAATGCCTAGAACCATATCGCATCCCTTTAACTCTAATACTCGCATATCAGACTGGAATGATCCTCCTCCCATCTCCCATTTGAAATTATGGCATGCTGCATTACTAGTCAGTTTAGTACCATCCGCCACGAAAACATTTAAAGGATCAGTATCTATTACTTCCACTCCAGCTCGTTTGACCACCTCTTGATTCAAAAAATTGTGTGTACTACCTGTATCAATTAATATCACAACTCGTTGTTTCTTAATCAGCCCAAGCATTCGCATGGTCCTGTAGGAGATAGAACCAGTTAATGCATTGATGGAGATCTGTAAATCACCCTCCTGTTCTGGTATTTCCTCACTTTCCAATTCCAATGGATTGTTTTGATCCGATTCCTCTTGATCCCCTTCTAAGACATACAATTGCCTTTTCTTACATTGGTGATCCCTAGAAAATTTCTCATTACACCTGAAACACAATCCTTTCGCTCGTTTTTCTTCCAATTCCTTAGGTAACTCCTTTCGAATAAAGGTAGAAGGCTGACTTAGCCTTGGTAGATCTGTGAGTGGTGTGTCTTCTTTTTTAGAACCTAAGCCAGTCCTTTTAGAGAAAGCCTCAATACTGTTTTCTTGGAGTTTAGCCAAACCAATGGCCTGAGTAACAGTTACTGGTTTGAACATCAACACATTAGCCTTGATTTCCTCCCGTAAACCACTGATAAAGCAACTAGTAAAGAAACTCTCAGGAAGATGTTGAGTTTTGTTAGCTAAGACTTCAAACTGATCCTGATAATTCCTAACAGTTGATGTTTGTTTTAGTTTAGTTAACTCCCCTACCGCATCCTCATACTCATCTGGACCGAACCGAGCTATTATACCATGTTTAAATGAGGTCCAACTGATTACGCAATGAGTCTTCTCAAACCATTGGAACCACTGTAATGCTCTGTTTTCTAGATGAAAAATGGCGATTCTTACTTTATTTGAGTTTTCAATTGAATTAAACTCAAAAAACCTTTCGCATTTATAAATCCATCCATTAGGATCTTCACCAAAGAATTTAGGAAAGTCGATCTTAGTATACCTGGATCCAATTCCGGCTGTGTTGTGGGACTGACTTCCCTCGAATTTGCACTGAGATGATCCAGCGCCAATTATTTGATTTTCCTCCTCCACATTTGAAGCTTCTAACTGGTTCTTTCCAAAAACATGTGTTGCCATTTGATCATACTTCATTGTGACAGCCGATAGCATCTCCTTAACTTCAGCTAGATCCTTCAAAGAACGTCTGAGTTCTTCATTTTCGCGCATACTCTTAACATGATTTTCCTTTAGGATCCGGACTGATTCCTCCAATTTTTTGAGATCTTGACCTCTGGTTCCATCTGCCATTACTCGTTCAAATACACAGACCAAGGAAAGTCTGCTCTGATACCAACCCACACCCGCCCAGCCACCCGGTCGGTCGTGAATGCCCAAATGGCGGCCTCCGACCGTGGACAGTCGGCTCAGACGGGGTGGGCATGTTAGGGTCCGGGTGTAAGCCTATGGGGGCTTGTCCCACATCGGAAATATGGGTTTCTGGTGTGGGATATATAAGCCTACAGGCACCCTCACCTATCAGCTTAAGCTTTTGGGTTGAGTTCTACCTGTGGGTTCGTATCATCACATGTGTTTTTACCGTCAAATATCCGACGAAAATGTAACAAAAGAAGTACTCTAACACACTTCCATAGTTGAGGGGGGTAAGTTGTCGTCAAAAAACGTTGAAGGGGGGTAACTTGAAAAATGGGAATAGTTGGATGGGGCAAAGTGTAATTGACCCTTTTGTTTATGGTAATATCATTACCCAAAAAAAAACAAGAACAACTACAAATGTACAATAGTCTCCCTATTTTTTTTAAACCAAATTAGTTATCCAAAAATCACGTTTTCATTTTATCTGCTTGTGTTTTTTGTATAGACATTTCATCAGCCTATCTGTTTTAGCTCTGTTTTATTAGATTAACTTTTTAATTCTTTCTTTATTCATTTTATTATTAAAAATTAATTTCATACTAATATGATACTAGACACAGAATAACTCACACTGAAATAATCTGAATTGCTTATCTCGAAGGTATGATTAATAATATCACTCGTAACAAAACAATTATCTTGATCAGACAACGATATGTATCCAATAGTAATATATTTCTAAAACATGTTTATATTTAGATACCTATGAATCTCCAAGAAGACACCTTCTCCATGAGTAAACTTCTCAACAAAGGTCTACTAAATGATCAGTTTGGATCATTCTACAAGTACATATCTAAACAAAAACATCAAAAATATGATGTATTTTATGTCTATCGATTTCATGAATGATATTTTCAACAAGACCTACAAGATAATCGATTGGGATCATTTTATTGCGAGCCAGATATACACTTCAAATTATTTATCATCAAAATTATCAACAGGTTGTTTGAGTTGCACAATATCGTAAACAAAATGGGAGCACTACTACTATATTCAGTGTCTCATGCCTCTTTATCATCACCCATTAAGTCTATACACTTTGTCCTAATACCCATTTCATTACGTGATGGTAAAGGAACATGCGGCACCAAATGACAGAACCACAAGGCAATAAATTTCATTTTCAATAAAACTAATGAACAGATAGCAAAATTACGGCCTTTGAAAAGAAGCGAGGCCTTTTGGAGAGCAATATCTTTTGAATTTTCCTTGCGAGTTTGAGTAATGATGATGTTTATTGAGGTTGTTATGCATGCTCTTATTCATCTCTATGCCTTAGGGATAACTCTCAACTGGATTTATTTGGATGTCATTTTTAAGGCAACTTTCAAGATTCATCAAAATATCAAACTCCATTTGACTTCATTTTCATTTTTATAGAGACGATCAACCTGACAAACTCCAGAAAATGAGCAGTCCAGATTAGTTTGTCGGCCTCAAAACGAATCTCGTTTGGAAAGCACATAAGGCAACTGTGCTCCAAGGAACAACGACCACCATGTGCTCAACTAGGGCAGTTCCAAGACCCAGGGTGAAGGTGAAAAAAAGAGCGATCAACCTTCTAGTGTTGCTCTTCTTTCACAACAATCTTACCTGATTAAAGTGCTAGCTTGATAAGACAGCGACGAAAGCAGTGATGTGGAGTGGAAACCCAAACACAAGCTCACCAAAATCTCTCTTCATTGATGTATTGTTGTTATTAACAACGCCCAAAAGGCATACAAATTTTGACCACTATTCTAGATAAAGGTCTTGCACCAAGAAACACTCAGCGGTGCAGTTTACATATGGATATGAAATACATTAATGCCTGCAGAATGCCTGCTAGCCCTTTCCAGAAATAATTTCTTGCGAATCAGTTCTCATTTAACAGCTATACTATAATCTTCAAGGTAATTGTAGGAGTAGTAGATATGATACAAAAGTAACCGAGGTAACCTGAAGTAGGAATTCCGGCTGAAAGTGATCCTCACGCTTAAGAAGATACCACCTGCATCGAAACATTGACTTCTGTATCCACTATTGGGCTTGGTGAAAATCTCCAGTTCCAACTGCTCAAGTGCCGCTTCCTCCCCCATTGATGAACAAGGGCTGAAAGCCCGGGACCCATGTTACAAACGATCCACTAGCTCCATTCCATATTCTAGCCCACCAAAAATCACAATCTGAAGGAAGAACTCTTTGTCCTTTTGTAAGCACTAACAATTCTGTAACGTTAGTCCTCTTTATTTACTAGCAAAAACTACCTCCATTTTGTAGCTTGCGCTGGTTTTTTCTTTTTGCTCTTCTTTAAAAGCATTGACATATGGTCAACAGCGGTTTTAGGCGATTGAGTTTCACCCGTCAACCATTCTAGAGCCTGAGCCGCCGCATCCTTTTCCGCAAGTTTCTTACTGTTGCAAGACTGACCCACAAAATTCAGCCCATTGAAAATGACAGTGGAACAAAACTTGTTGTTTTTAAGTTGTTTTGTCTTGTACGAGGGTGCTCCGTGTCCAGCCCTGGCAAGCAATGTTTGCAGCTGGTTCTTGGCATTATCACCACCCACACACACACCATCACTACTTCTTGAGGGGGAGGCCGGAAGTAGAGTCTCTTTTGTTGCCTTTTTTGATGGTGTAGGCAACTGGCGGCCAAAAACAAATTTACCTTCACTTCGGTCCTCGGCCACCAGGAGTCTTATGGCTGAGAGGAGCTCATTCTGGTTTTTCATCTCCAATTTGGGATACAAAAGCTGCCACGAAAGATAACAGCATGATAAAAAAAAAAAATGTACATATCAAATTGCTGAACTTTTCTCAGTTCACAGAGAAAGAGATTCTTCCTTGAAAACCGGATCATTCAAATTGCTAAACTTAGAAGTACGGGTATGGGGTACGGAGCAGACACGTAGCTTATAAAAAAATTTGGGCATGGACATGCTGGGGACGCATTCAGTTTATACATACATGAATTAGGAAGATATAGCAGAACCGTCACAAAAAAATGTGTCCCTAAAGTGTCACTAGCATGTTTCCAAAACAAACACGTCCCCCATCGTTGTACTTTAAACGCTATAACTAAAATCGGAAGCATACTTACGCGTACCAGGTACGTGTCCAGAGCATTGTGTCTGTGTCGGACATGAGGACGGCAAATGTCTCCTTGCTGCTTAGTTGAATACAGTTAATCTAGTGGCATTATTATACTTAATTACAGCATGTTAGCATTCTCCTTGCTGCTTAGTTGAATACAGTAAATCTAGTGGCATTATTATATTTAATTACAGCATGTTAGCATGGGGAAAAGACTTTAATATGTATAGCCCCCTAATTTTAATTCAGGGGCGGGGACTGCTACAAGAATGGGAGAATTGAAGGGAATAGACAGGTGACAAAACTGCCCAGCACCGACTGGAAAACCATCAGGGCAAGACGAAATTTGAACTCCTCCATTCAAAACTGCTTTAATTCTTCACAGTTTTATCGATAAGTTTTTCACTGGGTTCTGAAGTAAAGATAGAATTGCAACACGGTCTTAAAAGTATTCTCCTCCTTCCACCTTTCCGTTGCACAGAACCCAACTCGGAGAAAGCACCATCTATTCTCTATGCAATGCTTCTTACACCGCACCCCAACCCCAGTTCTCCATCTACAGTGGCACTTTCAAACATAAAGTACAACGCAGTAATTACCTTCTTTTGAATAAGTTCTTCAAGCTCGCTCTTCAATCTTAAATATGTATCAGCCAAGGCAGGTTTCATGAAAAACTCCAAGTATCCCCCCAACATTTTCAAGTGCCCATCCTATGAAAGCAGAAAATGATCCAGGTAAAATTTATGCCACAAAAGATGATAAAATAGAAACTTTTGCAAGAAATGATATTACTGATAGTATTTAGTACCGATGGATAAGAAACTTACCAGTGCCCCCTTCTAGAATCAACAATAAAAAATTTAATTGCTGATCATATTCAACCAATGGAATAGCAAACTTACCAGGCCCCCTCTAGAAACGTTTCCTCCGAATAAGAGAACCATAGAATCAGATACTGCTGTTGAATCTCGAAGAAATACAGAATTCACTTTAACCTTTTCATTGAAAACCAGCCAAGGATGTGGAATTCTAAGTTGCTGGGCATTCACAGAATTCTGCATGAAAGGAAAAGAAAATGCATTATGCATTAAAGCACATAAATAGATTACCTACATCCAATTACTGCTACAATAATAGACCGAGTTCATGAACAATGGCTCATCGAACACCATAGCAGCAAAAGATTCAAAACTTACCGAGTACAGAAGTACCTGACCATCCTCCATTGTTTTCAATGAGATAGACTTCTCTTTGTTCTGCAAATAAAAATTCAATCAGTTCAAGTGATTTTGAATGACCAAACAGAGGAAAAAGACAACTAATTTACTCTCCTAGCATTTGGATAGAATTCTGGAACAAAACTTATTCCACCCAAAAAGGAAACCAAAACCCCAATTAGTAATAAAATGTCTATGCCAGAAACTAAAACAAGGAACTAGGAAGAAATGAAAGATTACCGTGGAAGATTGTTCTATAGATGTCAATAAAAAAAGGAAAATAACAAGCATAACATGTCCTCAGGAGGGGGAAGAACAAAAAGATTAAGAAAAATCCATAACTCACCACAACAGAGCATATGCCAGGGAACAAACCCGCACAGATAATGGCGCGGATCAAATGCTCATCATGGCTCCACGTATTGCAGATTTCTGTGTTGTTATCAACAAGACCAGTGTCCTTAAGCAAGTAAAAGAATTGCTTCCGAAGGGAGTCAATGGCTTTCAAAGTTTGTGCAGATAGGAAATTCTTCCAACAATACTCATAACCAGATTGATGTCGCTCAGCATCTTTCCAACCATCATATGCCCTGACAAGAGCAAGATGGTCGCTGTAATCACGCGAAGAGAACTGGGCCTTTGCAGACTCTGCAAGCTGCAAAAAGGAAACACCAACGACAACTTAAAAAACCATATTGGACAAGAACCAACAAAAGTCTATGGGTTCGAAAAAGACTAAGAAGACAAGGAGACTGAGGGAGAAGAGAATTTTATTCTTTTTCTTTTTCTACTCTGAGTCCAATTTTGTTCACCTTCCGCCCTGTGGGACCACCTCAAGATTTCACTTCGATGATCAAAATTGTCTATTTTGTTCTGATTTATTTCTTTACTAATCACGAAAAAATTCAGCTCAACACTTACCGATGTTCGATTGAGCTGAATTTTATCGTAATAAGTAAAGAAATAAATCATAACAAAATAGATGATTTTGATTATCAAAGTAGGATCTCAAAGTGGTCACACGTGGCAGACTTGTTGACCCTAGGGTGAACAAAACTGGACTCTTCTACTCTTGGACAAAAAGGAGATAGTTGGTATATAGGTCTTCATTGCAACCAAGATGCATGTGGCCACGGCCCAGAGTCGAACATCAACGCCAACACCTACTCTAACCAAGCAGAGCCTACTAAATGCCACCAACCATTACAAAAGGGATGAGAAAAAAACCCCTAGAAACAATTGGAGCCATCCACTCCGTTGTTGGGTAGTCAAATTTATACGTGACTCTGACTACAAGACGCAAAGTGCCATGTGCCTCCAGTACGTGTGAGAACCGCATGTAATAGATTTCGAAACGGCATCCACATTAAGCATGCTTGTATATGAAATGAACCAACAATAGTCATTGACTCATTGGTACACACCACAAATATAGGACTAAGATTTAATGCAGTTCAGGTTGTAAACCCAACTTAGGCATGCAATGATTGACCAACACGCAGGCTAGTGAGTGTTTCGAGTTTGACAACACTTAATTAGCTTGTCCACATAAAAACAAGAGATAAATCAATACTCCAACATAATAGAGCAGAATCAGTTGATAAAAGGCCAACTATCACAAAATAAATTAATTAATTAATAATCCTAGAACAAATAACAGCAGCAGGTACATCAAGAACAACAAATAAGGAAAACCAAAAGCAAACGTAAAACCGAACTAAATAAAATGAGCTTTATCTGCAGCTATTAGATATGTTGAGCTAACTTACATCTTTCTTGTCAAATGGCATCAAGAACGGATCTCTGGCACTTAGACCAGCAACAACAGTCATTATTGGGTCCAGGCAGTTGAAAATAGCTCCAAATAAGAGCATTTTCCCCAGTTTAGGCTCAACAGGGAGCATTGACAGGTTGCGTCCTGTAAGCAACGAATGTAACTTCGGTTTGTCCTCACAGAATACTTCTAAAATGTTTTCTGAAAGCAGCTTAGAAGGACGACAAGTGTGCAGGAATTAATGGAACAATGCATATTTTTATGTACCTAGCACCGTTAGATTTTCATTCTCATCCAAAGCCCCAATGATCATCAAATATTCAACAGCATTTTGAACCTGTAAAAAAAAGTTATCCAAGGAAACTAGGAAGAGCTTGAAAATAGATGATGCTAGATGATCAGAAGAACATCGACACCCAGGATAAAAAAGTATGCGGAGTTTAGTACCATCAATGGGTGTCTGGGTAGATTGGGTACAAACCTAACCTTTTGCATTAAATGCTAAAAGTGGTTTTCCTCAGACTCGAACCCACAACCTTAAGGTTAGTTGGTGCATTTTGACCACTGAATAAGGCCTGGAAATTATTTGGTGATCTAATTCAACTCAAGACCCCATATTTATGCTTAGGTTCTGTTAACACAAGGAACACAAGCACATATCATCTAAAACTTACAGATAAAGGCTCCGGTGGTTGCAAAGCCCTTGACAGGAACTCTGAAACACTCCCAAGTTGCAAGCTTTTGATTTGCAAGCATAGAGACTGCAAAGGTGTCCTCAGAAGTTCAGGAAGTTGATAATCAGCAAAAGCATCATATACACATCGCGGATACAGATGGTAACAGTCGCCTGGTTGAACACGACCAGCTCTACCTCTTCTCTGCAGAATGGAGGGATTTAGTATTACATAGCATAAAACCATATTGGTCTGCATCGAACAACTACAGCGTTGTTTGTGGTATTTTCTGAGAAGTATTTTCAGAAACAATTTCTGGGAGGAAAAAATCATCATTTTTCTATCTTATTGACTTTTTTGGTAGAATTGGCTTACGAGAATTCCAAGGAATTTATACTACTTCTAAAACTGGGGTTTTTCTAAAAGAAAATTTGAAAAATCGTTATTTTACCAAACAACTTCTTAAGTGTCAACCAATTAACACCATTCAAACAGTTAATACCCCAACAACAATGGTTGCATAAGCTAATTCAAAAATAGATGCAGATCAAAATAAATTACCTCGATAACCTAACACCAGTCAAACAGTGGCTTTCCCACCAAAAGATAATCCCATAAGCTATCCACAAAATCAAATCAAATCCGGACATGAGAATTTACCTGACGAGCAGAAGCCTTGGAGATCCATGAAGGAAGCAAACATGGAGTATTATTCAGAGCATCATATGATGTCTCTTTGGCCTTTCCACAGTCAACCACAAAGACAACGTCATTAATCGTGATGCTTGTCTCAGCCATGTTAGTCGCCAGAACTATTTTCCTAACTCCATCTTCAGGTTTATCGAATATTAACCTCTGATTGCGAATCAGCACAAAGAGAGAAGTGAGGACGATAAAAAGCAATAGAAAAGCAGAATTTAAATTATTTCTCAGCAATAGAAGGTACAAAATTTTAACAGAAACAAGAAAAAAGGTTGCCTCTAAATTTAGAAATAAAATTTTATAGCCCACCAAAGTATGAACTTTTTCACTTTTCTCCTTAAAAACTATTCTCTCGTTGATCGCGGTCCCTAAACTGTCCGAGTTTTCTCCTGAGGTCCAACTAGGCAACGGCCATGGGGACGAACCTTTTGTTTTTATAAGAAGTTTATACATGAGGACCGTTCCGGTCCTAGGTTTTATTATTAATTTTATATTAAGTAATTATTAAAAAAAATTGGGCATTTTTGGGGTTTTGATGATAATTTTGTAGATTTGGAGTTTAAATTAGAATTTTATGAAAACTGAGGGGCTTCAGCGTAATTATATTATTTTTGGCTATACAATTGTACATAACCCTAATTTTGCCACATAACAAACTCTAAAAGTCTGTTGGCCATTTCTCTCTCACTCGCGCCCATGCTTTCGGTGTTGTCAGGTTTGATCGATGTGTGCCTCTTGGATTTTCAAAGAACAAGAAGAAGGAAGGTCAATTCCTATGACAAAGGTTAAGAGTTGAGCCAAGAATTGATCGTGTTCGTGGGAAATCAAAAGAAAGCGCAAGAACTAGGATTTCGTCAGATTCTTGATTCGAGGTAGGATTTCATATTAACGTCAATTTAAAGTCAGTTAAATCCTCGTTACAATCACCGTTATGTGCTTTGATGGGTATATATTGATTGGTTCATGATCCTAGATTATTTTTGGCACAAACCGAACATGTTTTCGAAAGAAACTAATGGTCTGATGGTTTTCTACTCATGTTCAAGAAACAGTGCAAAATTTCATGGAGATCGCTCAAGCGAGCTCTTCAATTTTTCAGGTTCTGGTCTTGAAACATTGGGTATATTTTGGCACTCAAGCGACCTTGACGAAAATTGAAAAATATTTTCTTTAATTCCTATATGTTTATTGCGTATTCTGTTCGGTTCTGCATGT